>JAQIWZ010000065.1:0-32726 GCA_034697245.1 Malaconothrus monodactylus | reverse complement strand
ATTATTATAAGCAATTCATTCAATCTAATGATGAGATTTTCTCATTTATTACTTCGAGCAGTAGTTCAAAAACTTTTCGACTATATATTTGATGTAATTCTTAAATAATAAATTCAATTAATTATCCTATTCTTTTTTTTCATTATTAATAAATTCTAAATTCTGTTACTTTTCTGTTACACTAGTTTTCAAATGTTATCTAATTTTTTCTTCTATTCGTTAATTAATAATTGATTTTTATGAATTAGTTGATTAAGAGTACAAGCTCTTAATAAACATCTTTCAAAATATGAAACTTCGCGTAAATAAATTTTATTTTCGATCCAGTTTTTTATTTATTGAAATCGATTTAAAATTCTGCAAAATTTAAATTCTTGAAAAATTATTTAAATTAAATTAAATTTTTAAAAATCCTCAAATGTACAAAAACTTTTGAGATAATTATAACGAAAGGGAGTTCTTGAAGATTAAAGTTATCTCAAGTGTTTTTATTGATATCGAAAACACATTTTTTCATTACGAGTCTGTTTGGCTTTATTTTGTTTGATTAATTAATTAATTAAAGTTTTCTTTGTTTTTTCAATTGTTTTCTTGTAATAATTGTGAAAAAACCTATTAATTTATCATCAATTTAGGTAACTATACCTTTAAGTAGCAGCAATAGATGTTTTCAATGAAATAACTAATACTTTTAGTAAATAAATACTCCAAATATAAGATACTGTATGTGAACAATATTTTTTTCATGAAATTCTTTATAAATTTTCAAATTTGGATCCAAACTGTATTAATTGACTCACAAGATAGTGATGTGTTTAAAACGTATTGCAATAAATTAAATTAACATGAAAAAGAAAATCTTCAGAAGAATATCTTGAGTAATGATTATGTATGAGGAAAACATTGAAGTTTAGGTAAATTAAAAAATAAAGCACTTTATCTCTGATATAAAGCTGACGCAAACTTTAGATTATAATTTGAATGAAACAAATGTTTTAGTTTTTGTATGTTGAATATCCTGTATTGGCTAAAATATGTCAAGTTTTTCACATTTTTCAGTTTACAGTAAATTTAATTGAAAATAATATGCTTTAAAATATAATATTTAGTTCTTGTCTTATTCTTTAATCTCTAGCTAAACAATAAGGAAAAATAATAAGCACTTTATTGAACAACTACACAACACTGCATTGTCTGTGATGCAAATGTTGAAAAGCCCATAAATTTATATGAAACTAGCGCTGGTTTTTCTAGAAATTATTTTTTACTAAAAAAGCAAGTGTTAGATAAGTTTTATTATGAAAAGAGAAAGAATTGAAAGTATGAAAAATACTTAAAATCATCCCAATAGTTCAATTTGATGAACAAGTAATTACAATATTAAACTATTAGTTATGAGTTTTAACTCGAAATAGAAAGAAAAAAGTGTTATATTTCAAAGAGTCATTTCAATGTTGATCAACTCGAATCGTAAGTTACACTTATATTACGAATCATAACCATATTTTTATTACATAAATCTTTGATCATTGAAACTTTGGAAAAATGAATTGTTACTGAATGCACGTCCGAATATCGGTTTTTAAATTATTAGCTTTGCAATAGTAATGCAAACTATGGAGCACAGCAATGGAACGTGTTTTATTAGATACTTGTAAAAAGTAAAAATTAGCTAATTATTGGGCCACGCCGTATATGCTAAAGTTGTGCACACGAGGCAACAATCACTTAACGATTTAGTTTTAATTATTGTTGAACGTATTTTCCCTTAATCTGCCGCATAAACGACATCCTATTTTTCAATCAAATTCTTGTAAAGTTGTCTTTTAAGTATTGTATACTTACGTCTATGTATTGAGTTTAAAGGTATTCTAAGATCATAATTAGAAAGATCTAACCTTTTTTTTAGAGTTGTTTTTTAAAAATTATATGGATCTTTAAAAATGGATTAAATGAAAATTAACTCATTTTTTAAAATTTAAAAAGTATTCAATAGTTAATACTATGTTTTAGTATTTGAATTACTTTTGTCACAGAATGTGCAAAATTTTCAGAAACTTTTTACTAAAAAAAGGCTTATTATTTTTCAATTTTGAAAGGAGTTATCGAATTGAAATTAGGATATTTGAGTTCTAAAATGAGTTCTTGGACTAACTTGTTAGTAAAAATCGGTCAAAAAAACGAGAGGATTTTTTATGTGTAACTTTAAAGTGTATTTTGCTTTGTTTTGAAAAATAATAATAAAAAAATAAGATTTACAACTTTGAATAGAATATGATTGGAATCTATTTCGGTCATTTGGGTGTCAGTGCGCCAATCCTTCCCAATAATCATAGATTAAAAATATTTAATGTATAAACTATTCGAGGTTAAAGAATGTAAAATGAAGAACAGGTCAATTTTCAAGTTTAGTTTATATCAAAAACTAACTCCAAGATTAATAGCAATTCTAAAGGCAATATTAAATAAATGCTCAATACAGTAATAATTAATATTAAATGATAAAACTTATTTTCAAAGTGAAAATAGACATAACTTATAATTTACGAAACGAAAAACTAATAGGAAGAGGAAAAATGTTTTGATTTGTTTGAAATAATAAATAAAAAAAAATAGTTTTATGAACTTGTAGTGTGAGTAAAGTCTAAGTTTTAGTCTTAGCGCATAATTTGTTTTGTTAATGAAGTCAAGATGTGGTAGTTTTTCTAAAGCAGTTACAATGGGCTCACATAATGACTGATGCGAACCAAGTATTTCATTGAGGGATCAGCAGCTCCGGCATGTAATGTCTACACTTGTTTCATAAACCCGTTCAGCCGCTGGGCGTTTGAAAACTAGTTAGTTCTGTAGCTCTAAAGGAAAGGTCTCGCATTTTGATGCATACAAACAGTTCTTTTTAGTTGGGGCAAAATTTTTGAGGCAAACTGGCATCTGGTAATGGCGTGCCATATATTTATCAAAATAGTGTAGCGATTGTATACAAACAAACTATTTATATTTTTTTGATAGATTTTCATTTTTCTATCTATCTCTAATTTTTGCCCTTAAATTTTGTTGGAAAGTAACAATTTCGTCAAATGCAATAAATATTTGGACCTAAATATTTTGACGTTTGCACAAATTGTCAAATTCAACAAATAGGTTTTGGTGAAGTACAAGTCTTCGAACTGGATATTGAACTTCTATTTGTCATCACATTATTTGCCAATTTTATTTCAATTCATTGAAGGGATTTTCAACTCATTTAAACTTAATATTAAGGTAAATTTTGATAATTTCAATTTGACTTTTTAGATCATTTGATTTATAGATTAAGAATTTTATGATTTTTAAAAATTTTACTACTAATAAATTTAATATTTAGACATTTGATTTAATGACTGAACAATCTATAAGCCATTGACGTTTGCACTTTAAATGTACATTCAATATAAATTTATATTTAGCTTTACTTTTGTAGCTCTGTTGAAAAATCAGTTGAAATCAGTGTCGAATATAAAATTTATTTTTTTAAAATAATTCGGTGAAAATATAATTAAGTTTATTGAAATTTCATTATTGTTGTAAAATGAAAGACAATTATAAATATATTTCGCATCTTATGAGAGTTTAAAACTTTGAATATTGGTTATCAATTGATAATTTTAGACAATATTTTAGTTTGATTTTTCTAAATTTGAAGCTCAATAGTTTCCAATAGTTAGATACTGTACGGGCTAAAGATCTTACATAAGCTAAATATTTAAGAATATCAGAATATTAATACTTAAATGATTAGTTGTATGCAAACACAATGAAAGTGTTAAGTTTAAAAGTTTTATTTATGTGACAATTGTAATGTTGATTAAATTCATGAAACTTTAAAAACAATTAGTGAAAGTTTTATACAATTACTTCCTCTTCAAAATTACAATAGACTGGAAAGAAAATTATGTCTGTTTGCAATATTATAGATGTTATTGTGTCACTTTCAAGGTAGTCATATTGTGTTGGTCTTCCGGATTCTTTAGTAATTAGCTGATTTATACATTTTTTTATATTGTTATCGAAAATTGTTGACTCGTTGATAAGATTGAGTTCAAAGAAATTGCATTTAATAAAGCCATCTGAACAAAAGTTATACCTCAATTGAAAAAAAGATCACCAGTTAAACTACCGGTATTGATGTTATTTTGCAACTTCAATATTTTATATACAATACTTTTGATTAACAGATCAATTGAATATTGATTGCATCCTCAATATAGATATTCATTGTTTGTTTGCTTATCAAAACTTACAATTTATGCATTTATTGATCGATCAAATTTTAATTTGAATGAAAATTACTTTTCGAAATCTTCATAACTTCTTGTTAAACGAATAAAAAATGGGAGATATTCAACAAATATACACTTTACTATTTGTATAATAGAAAAAAACTTCACCTCAAAAAAATCAATTTCAATATTATTTCAAAGGCGATAGGACTGAATAATTCTCAGCCGACGATTAAGAGAAAAAACCAATAAACATCCAAATGATTGTATCTAATATTAGGTTATTTTCTTATCTCAAGAAATGTCATATTTAAGGATATATATTATGCTATTTTATGGTCATTAACACTAACCTCATTATGCAATTTTCAATGTCAAATATGCGACAACGCTCTTAATACAGTTATTTCAGAACAAGAAAAAAACTTTTCCAATTTCAAAAATTAGAGTGTCTTCAAACTTATCATTTGGGTTAAGTGAGCATTTGATAAAAGTTCTGACAAATTAAACGATCGAATACTAATTTTTCAAATAAACCTTTTTTTAGTTTATTTTTCGAATCTCTTGACTTTAATAAATCGTAATATTCATGTTATAGCAAAATTATATAAAGTTACAAAATTATCTCTATCAAAATCTGGTTACTTACTCTAAAATTAATTTAGAGCTACGTTTCATTAACAATAAAAGTATTATGAATTTGTTTACTATAAGCTAAAGTTTCCGTACGATAAAATTTTAAAAAAAATATTCTTCTCATTCATTTGAAATGAAGTCTTTGAACTTATTGTGACGTATTTCTGATCAATAACAAAAAAAATAATCAATTTATTAGTTTAAGTTTAAAAATGTCTTCCTCTAAAAATAGTTTGATAGTAAGTAGAAGTAGTCCTACAATAAGAAAATTTGGTTTATTTATAATAATTAATTAATTAGATTAAAATTTTAATAAACTTGAATTATTCAGTTCTAACAGTTAAAAAATTTAGTGTTAAACTTTACGATAGGAATGTTACGCATTATTGAATACTTGGTTGGGTATATCAAGAAGTTTTAAACAAAAATAAAAGCTCAAACTTTTGTTAAGAAAATATCAATAACTGATCAGAACTTGTTTTTTGGTGGGAAAAGAAATAAAATCGTTATAAAAATTGAAATTCTTCAAGGTTTAGAACTCTTCTGGAACATTATTTCAATAAAATCAAGTAAATATATAGACTAAGATTGAGGATAATCGAAAATAATTTATCAAATCATCCTTTCCGATACTTGAGATTTCTTGTATTTTGGCCAAAAATTGCTCAATTCAGATAAATAAATGAATGATAATAATTACGAACTCCTTACAGGTTAATGAACATAATATTTAATATAAAGCCATTACAGAGTAAAAGCTAATCAATATCAACCATCTCCTAATTATTTTAGTGATAATCATCATTAGATTTTTGCAACCTCCGGATAATACGTTTGATTCATAGATTTATTGAATGATACGATCATAATATTAAATCATTTTATAATTATTTACAAAAATTTGAGAAAAAATTAGTAAAAAATAATAACTGAATTTAGAAATCAATGGATCGTTTTAACGATGAAAAAATTGCAATTTTATGTATTTTAAATGATGTCATAAACATTATTTATTAGACAAAAGTTTTAAACTATTCTTAACTAAATAGTAATTTCTATCGTCAAAGTAATACCGCAGGAAAGATCTTGAAATCTAATATTACGGTAGTCTTGAAATTCTATTAGGAAGTAAACCTTCAAAGTTGCAAAACATGAACCATCTTAATAGCCTTTTACAACTTTTAATCTTATATCCATATATTTAATATATCTTATGTGTTCTCTTCACTGCATTCTATATAATCTATGATCTGAATCAATGTTAAAACATAATAAGACACTAATATTATAAGCATTATAGAAATCTAACTTTGTTTTAAATATTTAATTCTTATAGTGTTAACAGGTTTATCATAAGATCATTTTTCACTGTTGAAAACTAATTGTTTAAATCATTGTTTATTATAATATAATGTGAGAAATTTTTTAGGGCCTTAATTATGAAGCTTTGAAATTTTACTGAAAGTATTTATCTAATGCCTTGAGAATAAATGAGACCTAGATTTCATCAATGAAATCATATATATTATGAAATACAATAATAATTAAATTGATATTTGGAAGTGTTTTTCAAATTTAATGATCACTTTAAATTTTAATTAAAAAAGTTGAATTTCTTGAAATTTTCACTTTATGACAGTTTCCATTCTAAATAGTAATAAGACTAAATGTATTTTTATCGATATATTTTTCGCTGAGAATTTCGAGAACTTCAAAAAAAAGTTTAATATAAAACAAAAAATAACAAACTGTGTGCACATATTTATTCAAATAACATATAAAAATAAGAATGATTTAGAGTGTTTAACAGCATTCAAAGGTTTAGTATTAAAATTATGAGCCAACTTAAGCGATATTTAACCAGATCTGTGATTATAACTAAAGGAAACAGGATTTAATTTCAAAGAAAGTCTATAAATTTATAAAGGTTGATAAAGTGAACTCAAATCAACTTTGATGTGATTAACTGTGTTGAAAATTATGCTAATTTGAAGTATTGTCATAAAAGGATTTAGAATGATAATTGTTTTTTGCTGGCACTACATATTGAGGGCATAATGAATGTTGAAAAAAATTCATTCGATAGCAAATTATTAGATAGTTTTGAAATTTAAAGGAAAAATAGGTTGCATTTTGAAACAAGACTATAAGACACCTCACAAAACGAAATGACCCCAACAGTTACAGTACCAGTATTTAAAAAACATAATATGTAAGCATTCGAGTTTCAATTCGAGTTTGAATTCCAGTTCAGGCAATAAACGCTTACGAATACGTCATTTGTATCACAACAAATTCTTCTTAAGTTATTTGAATAGCTGTTGAACAGGTTGGAAGTTGTACTCTTCAATTTACAGTTAGTTTGGAAAATATCAAATTCAATATTCAAAATATCTATTTAAAAAATGATTGTTTTTTAATGCAAAGTATATAATTAATTATCAAACCATTCGAGTTCATTAAACAGAGTTTCTTAAAGTTTGTTCAAATTTCTTTTTTCCAGAAGCTATTTATTGCTATTTATTTTCATTATGAACTTTATTGAACTAAAAACTTTAGTTAATATCAATAATTTTCACGTATAGTCAACTCGACTGTTTATAATCACCATATTTTGCAAACTAGAGCTCAAGTCAACTAAAATATATAATTATTCAAGATTTGAAATAATGAATATCCTTAAAGTAGAAAATATTTTCTTATGAGTTAATGTTAGAGATATATCTTTACAGTAAGTAAAACAAGTATTCAAATAATATGACTTACTATGAAAAGGGCTCCTGGAATGCACTCTTATTGTTTAGGTTATTGTCATAATATGAACTTTTCTATGTGAATAAGCTTTATGAGGGGGAAGATTCTATACAAACTTGGGTTAAAGCAAAAATATAATTGCAGAGAACCAAAAATAACACAATGAGAAAATTTTATTAATAATTCCACTCATATATGTTATTGCTATCAATATGTGATATGCAGTATTATTACTATTAACCGTTTCATTATATTTAATACTTTAAGTCCTAAAAATTCATACATTTTGTATAAACTTTGTAAACAAAAACAGAATCAATTTCAATGATAATTATTTGCTTATAAGTAATAATTGTCTTCTTTTATCATTATTATGTGCATAATATGATATCATTGTTGCAATTAAGAGAAATATGAGTTCATAAAGTTATAACAATTGCTTTTTAGCTATAATTATTAGTTCATTAGTCTCAGTGAATAAGTTAGCCCTACATTTGAGTGTAAAAAACTAACAAGTTAAGTTACACAACTTATTTATAGTTTAATGTCAGTGTAAATCACGATCATTCACATAAGAGCTATCAATTAATGAAATAACAAATTATTGCTTAATTCTAACGGTCGCACATTTGATTTCCAATTAATTTAAGAAAAAATTTATTTACTATTAATTAATGATCATTACTATTGAATAATTGCAGTAATCAATGCATTAACAGAATTGCAGTAATGAATAATTGCATCAAAACTTTTTTGAAGTTTTAAATCTTGAATGTATCTAAACTTTAAGATAAAACTTAATGAAAAAATATACTTAAAGAAAACTTTTTTTGTTGACAAAAAAAGTAATTAATTTTTAAGTGATTGAATTTTGTGACAAAATTGTGTAACTATTTAATTGCTTTTAAGAACGAAATTCTTACAATTTATATCAAAGGTTAATATATTGTATGAATCGGTCGGAGAAAAAAGTATTTAAAGTTTGATGCCTTAAACTTTTTTCTCTTCATTCAAAAGTACATTATTGGATACGATTTAAATTTTATGAAACAGGCCTGAAATAAACTCAAATACAAATACAATTTCCTTGAAAAATATGTGTCGATTTCTGAAAAGATAAACTCGTTATACAAATACTCAAAAAGTAGTTTTTAAAATTCAAAGACTAACTTAGAGAAAAAAAGTATTACACATAATCTGTCACTAAATATTCATTTTATTGGAAAGTTTGGTTAAATTTAGTTCAAAATTAATTTGATGCAAGATTTTTAAAATTTGTTGTAATTAAACTGTCTTTTTAAACGAGATAAATTATCTCTCAAACCTTGAATTCTTTATTTAATCATCAAAGTTGATGTCAATAAACGTAATTATAATTTGAAATGCATTCACGCATTAATCAAGTATTAATCAAGTTTTCGTAATCATTTAATTCATTTATAATTTCAAGTTTTTGAGTTGAAAAATTTAAATTTCAAATTTAATTAAAACATAATCAAATAATCCTTTTTTTACTCTTGTTTAATATTCTCTAGCCTTGAATAAGATATTAGTATTTGAGTCAATATACTTTTAAAATGCACTGTATTTTGGCTATAATTCAATTACTACTTCAGATTTTTTAACGTAAGCTCTTTAGAGTTCAATTATTAAGTTTTGATTTTAAAAAATCTTAATTTTGATCAGTTTTACAATTTTATCGCTAGAATAAATAAGATTTGTTTTGAAAATAAATGGTTCGTATACTCAATATGTGATTTTCTTAATCAAAGTTTATTCAAAAGTTTTCGCTTAAATGAAGACCAAATAATACAAAGAATTAATGGAAACTAGGCGTTCTTTCTTCGACTCTATTGTCATTAATATTGATTATATGAATTTTTAATAGAAAACTTAATGTTCATATTCGTTGAGGCTTTTGAATTATTACAAGTGAAAGCTATTTGTTTGAATGAGGAAATCAGAACTTTCATCGATTCGTTCCATTAACATATTTCATATGAGTTCAAATATTTCTTTTATTGTAATACTGTATTGAAAAATCTCAACATTTGGTTTATGTACTCATACAATAAGAAATAAGTTTTTCTTATTTATAAGTTTATACTAAAATAGATCTATTTTTTTGATTGATTCTCCTTCTGAAATGTTCAAAAACTTGTATAAATAGGCTTTTTTGAATGGGAACAAAAATTTTATTTTTCAAAATAAAATTTGATTGAATTACAAGTTTTTATAAATAAAATCAATTTAAAGGATTTATTTATTCGATTAAAGATTTGATATCGAATTGTAGACCGACAATAAATTGATTTGATAGAAATAGGAGAAAAATGTTTATAATAAAAACTAAATTTGGAAAATTAGAATTTGTGTCAGACCTTTGTTCACTTAAAATCACTGTTTTATAGCCAGAGGAATTTTCAAAATATAAATAAGAGAGTTATGAATCAAAATAAAACTTATTCAGAAATAGTTATGTCTCAATAAGTTGTGAATTAAATACGGAACTTAAAAGTTTTTCCATTTTACATTTAAAGTAACGTCATTTAAGTTCAAATTTCAAAATAATATTTTATCTAAATTGTAAAATTTGCTTAGATTTTGGATTGAATCACAAAAATTTATACCTTTAAAATCGAAAGGATATCTCAATTTTTTCAGTTCATCTATGATTTAAGAAATAATAACATTTAGCTAAACAGTATTCAAATCATATTCAATTCGATGATCGGTTTATTCACCATTACTTGAAAACATTATTACATTCTTAAACTTGAAAAAATGACAGAAAGAAAATAAAAGTTCAAAATCAATAGCAATAATAGTCCAAAATGAAGGGTAATATGGGTTCAAAATATATTCTAAAAGCTATCAGAAAAGATCGATGTATACAAAACTTGAAGCATAATTATTGATATGTTTGCGAAAATATTTTCTAAATTATAAATTGAAAGGTTTACTGAAAAAAAATAATTTGGACTGCGATTTGGATAAGGATTTTATTTGAATTTGAGTGAATGTGATTTCACAATTGCAATTTTCAAAATAACTAAAATGTTATATCTATGAACTGTTGCATATGTAAGTATTTGTCAATTATTGCTGTCATTCAAACCATTCTTGAATTATTGTTAAGTTCGCCTCTCTTTGCGCTTGAATTACACTCAAAGCAATCTCGAAGTTGAGGTTATTGGCCAGGTTTTGATTGATAAAAGGCATAATTCTTTCATTTTCTCACTGAATACACTCATAATAACCAAAAAAAGTGGTTATCAACAGAAACTTTTACAAGAAAAAAAAATTAAATAATTTCAAGTTTTCTTAATTGATAACTCAAGTCTTTGTAAATTTATTATATATTTTCTGTATCAATGATTATTTTTGACTTTAATACTTATCTATATTTTATTTTAGGCTCAACACAATCTCTTTTGGATTTATGCATTTTATGGTGGATTGAATCTGATTTGGTTTAGTAAAGAATGCATTGGATTCAAGAGAAAAGCCAAACTTGCACTTAATTTATGAACTATCGAAAGAACTGAAGAATATATATTATATATAATACTCATATATTATTTACTCAAAATGTTTTTGGGGAACGATTTGCTTTAATTGACAACAAGATTATTAAAGAAAAGAATATGGCTCAAGTGTCAAACACAAATACCATTTTACAAAATGAATCAAATAGTTTGGTAGATTTCAAAGCACCAAATTATAATCACGTTACAGTTGTTCAGGTGGAAGAGACAGAACGTAAGAATCATTTTAATAATGAGTTCGTAACAGTGTTACAAGTCGGAGATGAGAGCGATGCGAATCATATGACTAAAAGTATGGAAGAAGAGATTATAATTTATCGTTTGCCAGGAGAACGATTAGGAATGGCACTCAAATTCGAAGGCGGCACTAATGCAAGTGAAAAAATAAATAAGGTCTTCATACAAAACATCAATACAGACAGTCCCGCATCTAAAGCTCGCGGACAACAATTAGAGTTTTTGAAAGAAGGCGATCAAATTATGCAAATTGATGGCAGATCCACTTCATCCATGACAAGACTTGAATGTATTGGATTATTACGTGACGCACCAGTTTGTATAAAAACTCGTGTCAAACGAGAGCTGAGCTGTCATTTCATGCATTCCTTACCTAATATCAAACCAAATGATCTCAAATCTAACGAAATGTGCGCTTGGAATCAATCCGAAACGATAAATAATTCACTATCAAAAGTAAATATAAGAGGTTCGCTAAAGAAAGTGCCGCCACCCGTCCCACCGAGAATGGCCACTACTATTTTATCTTCAAAAAGAAAAAGCGCAAACAATTCACAAACACGCCTTGAAAGCGATAGCGATTCGGTTGAAAAGCCTCCGAGAAAGAAGTCTTTACAACCGCCACCATTACCTCCAAGACGACCGAAAGTTCCGCCTCCAAAACCTCCGACCGAAAAAGATTTCAAATCTACTGAACAAAGTATTCAAATTAATGGCGCAACAGACGAGAAAAATTTAACTCTTATCGAATCACAAACTTTCAGAAGTGAAGTCAATGATCTACTATCCAATCAAATGAATGACACAAATTCTATTAAAGATAAACATTTGGAAGAGAATCGTTTCATAGAATCAATTCTTCCGTCTGAGCCGAGTGTATATCTCGATCTATTTGCAGACGAAGACATAATGGTATTATTTTAAATTCAATTCTCAAATTACAATCTTTTAAACACTTATTATTTTAATTTGAATCAATAGCACATCGAGTCTGAATCCGATGACACGGGATCGAGTGTTTCCACTATTATTGAAAGATTTTCGAGAACAAGTACAGCCAACTCAAGCTTTTCAGATAATACTAATAGAAAAACATCAACTATTGATATGGGAAGAGTCTTAAGCCCTTTTGAAAATCTTGAAAGAGAATTAGACCATAAAGAAGCTCTTCAAGCATTTGTTAATAAAGCAGCGGCTGTTCTTATTGCAGATCAAGATCTTCGTGAAATAACTAAAGAGGGTTCCATTGCATATGATATAGATATTGATAATTATTGCGATTCTCCAAATCCTGTTCTACCCAAAACAATTGTGCAAAACAATCCCAATGTTTCATCTGGTGATCAATTATCCCTAAATGTACAAATTATTGTTCCTCCAGAAGAGTTTTGCAATCAGAGAATTGATTCACTAAATTCTGGTTTCAGTTCAACGCAAATTATTGATACGAAACCATTGATGGAATCAACTATAGAACTGAAAACTTCATTGAATCAAAATTATTCCAAACTGTTAGAGCATGAATTAAATTTTGGACAGAAATCTAATGTTAATAATTGTCAACCAAATGATTCAACGCTTTCTCATCCGATTGAAATGGAAGATAATGAAGATGAAGATGAAGATGATGCGATGATTGAACAAATTGTAAAAGACATCGATTCAATTGAAAAAGAAACTAAATTAATGGAAGATATAATACGAT
Source organism: Malaconothrus monodactylus (assembly GCA_034697245.1). Lineage (NCBI taxonomy): Eukaryota > Metazoa > Arthropoda > Arachnida > Sarcoptiformes > Malaconothridae > Malaconothrus > Malaconothrus monodactylus. Next base: position 19,587 of record JAQIWZ010000065.1, on the reverse strand, counting down.
TATCTGATACTAAAATTGATTTACTCAATGACTGCGTTGTACTCAATCAAAAAGAATCCAATGTACAAGTTATTGATTGTATGAATCAAATCAATGCCAATGTATTTATCGATGAAATTGACAGAGTTTTCGGCTGTATTGAAAATGATATTTTAAACATCAGTTCGGAATCAACTGAAAACATCGACAAACAAATAGAGGAAACAGAATATAAAGAAACTTTTCACGAATTTGAAAAACAGTTAAAATTGACTGAAGGGAAGAATAAGAAGATGAAAGAAGATCTATTGGATCTCTTAAAAGAATCCAATATTGATGAACCCAGAAATAAATTTCAGATAAATAATGAAACAGAATCGCGAAGAAATCACAATGAATTGGAGGAAAAACAGGAATCGGCTTCAGATCTTTCGAACATATGTACGAATTCTCCATCAAAAGGAGAAACTAATACATTAACGAATAGAAAATTGAATGAAACTAAAAATAATAAAGAACGAGAAATTTTGATGCATTCACACGACTCTTTGAATAAGGAAGTTAAGAATTCCTCCACAATATCATTAATACCAAAACGAGTGCCTACAGTAAAGCCAAGAAAAGCCAAATCTTATGGGAATATACCAGCGCTGTATATCTCACCAAATACTCACGACAAGAAGCCTAGTCTTATTCCAAGGCCTGTATCAAAAAATAATACTTCGCTCAACAGTAAATTGGATTCTGTAAAGAAAACTAATTCTCATAATGTAATCAAAGTTCAAAACTCTAAAATTGTCATAAACTCTAAATTGAAGACTCCATCGGAACGTAAAAAGAGTGATGTCTTAAGCCATTCATTTGAAGCCAAAATGCCATTGAATCTTAAATCACAAAAATCGCAGATCAAATGCGATTCATTAATGGACTTAACGACAAATTTTACGACAAGTAAGCAGTTATTTATTTGTTTATTTTTTAACTAAAAAATAAAAATACTTTTCATGTGCGACATGATCTTAACTCTTCTTAACTCTTTCTGTCCGGAATAACGTTGCACTTGATATGCATTTTATTAGGGAAGAGATTGAAGGCTATAATCATATTAATTGCAATTAAGCGTCTTTTGCAGAATTGAGTTTAGATAGTATTCAATCGACATTACTCTACATTACTCTTGAAATATAAGATAAATATGACTGACAGTAGCCTTTTTAAAAGTTTTTATTTATTACAAGTTGACACATGAGTTACTAATATACTGGAATGTTATACCACTCAAATCTTCATCCATGGCCTGTGATGACTGCCAAATATATTTAATTTTTTGCCCTCCAGTATAATTTTCATATATGCTTATCAATACTTAAGAACTGGTAAAACTTGAAAAGTTTTTTAGGGAAAAAAATGAACCACACCTTTTTGTGGAGATGGCAATGAATCTCAATCTCACACAAGTCAGTTCTCAAGTCAGTTCTCAAGTCAGCCTACTTTCACTTCAGCAATTGAGTGCATGCATTGTCTCCTTATTGTATTTCGAGTTTTTGACCTGAGAGTACCCCCGCTGTATATTTGCACCCCCGCTGAATCCAAACTAGTTTAATACTAACCATAAAATCCTGTTGCACTACGATTAAAGTCAATGCGATTTGAAAATCCGTTGAGAAATTTAAAGCGTTTAAATACAGTAAACTCCCATATTATGTGTTTTTGATCTTCATTTCGCTTAACATGAGTCAAATTTCTTCAATTTCTTATTGAAGAAACTTTAGTTCTTGAAGTGTTGCGATGTGTTTCATATAATCAAATAACTCTTCAAGTTCTTCAAGTTCTTCCCACTAATATCCCTCACATTGAGCATCAGTGCGTGTCTATGAGAACACTAGTCTCTCAACTCAATTCTGTAAGTATTTTATCGATACCTTTAAAGTATTGCTTTTCATAGTTTGTTAATTATTGTTTCAAACATTCTGTGCATTATTTTTGATTATAATTTTTAGTAATTAAACTTTGATTTATTGCATCAAATGTTTTGCTAAATGTTTTGTTTTGAAAATAAATTCTGTTTATATAAATCAGATAAAAAAGAAGATGAACACAAACTATTTTTGTTGCCTGTGTTAACCCTTCTAAAAGTCATGCTTTTGCCCTCACTTTCACGTCTGAGTTATAAACGTTTGAATAATGTCTTCTCAGATTTTTTTTACTATAGCAGAAAACTATAGTTAATAGTTTACTCTATTATTATGCGTTATTTTATTCATAATTCACTCATAAATTAGTTGATTCGCGATCAACAATATGTTTCCGACAATGTTTGCAAATGAATCTCAGAAATTACAAGCGTTTTAAGAATAGAATTAATGAATACTGTATTAATTTTAGAATGAGATCTATTTTTCAGATATATTCATCAGATTTTCTGTGTTTTCATTATTTTTATCACTTTTTTTCAAGAATCAACACATTATTTGCATTTATTTAATTAACAGAATAAAGATTGTTATTATTATTATTGAATTGATTTAAATGAAAGATGAACTCAATTTCGATGAAGTGATGCTCTCATAGAGTAATAAAATCCATATACAATTCAATCTTAAGTGATTAATTCAAGATTTCTCAACTGATTGCTTAAAAACAAATCGTTTGGATCTCGTGCTGACCTGAAATATTTTTAAAACTCAAATTTTGAGAAAATTTTTCAAAGATAAAGATAGAGATAAAAAACAAAAATATTATATTTGTTATCATATTGAGTAGAATTTATTTTCATTGAATGGTTTAAAAATAGTTATTCAGAAAATATCGAAGCGATTAGAAGTTATATTTAGCGTAAGACATAAGTTAGAGCTTATTTAAGAAATTAATTTTTGATAAATGTCTTCATTGGTATAATATGTAATTTATGTTAATGATAAATATATTCAAAAATAGCAATTCCAACACATCTGCTCTTTCGATAAAAATAAAAAACAAAAAACTAAATACTAATAACATGCATGAAAATGATTTTCAAATTTTCTTATCCCTATCTGAGAGATAATATGTTTTATTTCTTTAATGAATAGTCTTAGTATTGATATAATGAATAGAATAGAAGGACAAAACAATCTTTGCGTATAAATTAAGGCAAGTATTAATATTTCCAGAAATATGTTCAACTTCAATAAAATATGCAATCAACTTAAAATATCTTTTCATGCTATTAAATCTTTTGAATGGAACTATTCTAGTTTTATAGCACTGTTAATAGCATTATTAACAAGTATTTCAATATGAAATTATTATTACTTCAATTCTCACACTTTTAAATTTTTTGCATTTCATTCACTTTGTTTTGTACTGCTATGAACTCAATTGCCATTTATTGTCCGCTGAATTTGATGTACTTTTCATCGCTCATAACTAACAACTAATGACATCGAAATGGACTATTTTTATGAGATCGTGCTCTCAAGTGTTTTACTAACGGAGACGTTAATTAAAAGTTTTATTTGTAAAGATAGAATCGAAAGATACATAAACTTTAAATTATTATAATATAATGTTTAGATGTTCGGGAACTTAGTTGAATAGATATAGTGATCACTAAATAACATGATTGCAGAGACATTCAAATGATGTCAATTCAAATTTTTATCAAAAGTCATGATTGGATAATAAGCCATTAGAAAGTTTCTCTTCAAATCATTCAATCATTGACTTAACTTACATAAGATTCTTGTTTTAAATTCTTGAGAATAATTTTAAATTGACTTTAATTTAATGCCAATATTTGATTGTTTTAATACAAAAACCATAGAATCAAAACTGAACAATAAAATATTTTAAACTTTTCATGTTTTGAACACTTAATAAATGCAAAATTACTCATTCAAGGATTTAATTTGAATAAACTTTTCTGTTTATCGTGACTCAAAAAATATTGATATTTTGAATCTATGGCTTTCAATGAATCGATAATTATTCAATATTTAGAAAAATCATTTGCGATCAAATTTAAATGAAATATTCTTTAAATTTGATCGTTGAAAAGGTTGAAAAATATCCTGATTTTTAGAAATGTCAGTCGAATTAACGTTAGTGGAGTCAAAATTGACTCCAATTTTTGTCAAATTGATCAAAAATAAAAATATAATATCTGGAGAGAACTTGTTCTTCAATATTCGTGAATTTTTCGATCAAATCATAAGGTGACATAACAACACTTGAAAGTGATGCTAACCCAGAACTATCTTGAATAGAGACTCATGGATTGGCGCCAGTGACTAGTTTGTGAAGTTGAAAGTTTTTCCTAATATTTTTCATATCAATCGCATTCGTACTAATTTTAGTCATAATCTCAATAGAATTTGTGACCTCCAGCCAAATAATACACTTGATTTCTATTGATATACAGTAGAAATGATTTCTATGCAAAATATAGTTAAATTTATATTTAATAAACTGCAGCTCAATTTTCTTAAAATAGTTTTCTTCCCCTATTTTCAACCATCAGATTTTCGTCAAGACTAAAAAACTTCAATATTTCTTGAGTATTATTCTATGGGAACCAGAATTTTAGTTTTAGACGTTTAAGAAGCTCGACTTTAATATTCAAATTTTACTTTAACTTTAATGAATCTTTAATTGTTTTTTTGTTCGCTGAAAATTATATAATTATGAACTAAAATTCGTCTTCTATTAAAACTATTCTAAATTAAGATTTTTCTATTTATTTGCGTTTATGTCATTAACTACTCAAACATTTGGGTTAAGCGCATAATATGAATACAATTTTAAGCAATTACAGGTTAAAAGATGAATCAAAAATTATTATTTAAGTAATGATCTCGTATTTTAATAGCAACGGTTTAAATAATAAAATTCTTATTCATTATCATTAAGTTAGTCAGAAAGTAGTGCAGTTTGAGTAAAGTTACATTTATATCGCGCAAAGTTAATCAATAAATATTATAATGAAAGGTTAGTGGAGTTTTTTTTCATCAAATTGAATGATGAATTATTTTCGCAATAGAGATCACTGGACTTTGATTAGTGAACATTCTTTAAAATGTATTTGAATTAGACAATTGAAGAACTAAATCCTTATTATCTGATTGAATAGATTATTGATGATTTTCTCACAAACTTATAAGAAAATAAACATTGTATCAAACATAGTATCAAACATTATAGAAGATGAGACAGACATTTGTCTGAAATGGAAATCAGATTAAAAGTTGCCCTTTTTTTTGATTATAATAAATCACTTGAATTTAATCCTAAGTTAAGTTTTGAAATAACCTTTAAAATGGTTGCGAGTTATTTCAGTTAATAATTAAAGAAGAAGTTAAAACGTTGTTTAGAGAGAGTATCAATTATAGAATAGGAACGCATCTGTTGCGCGGAGGTATCTGTCGGTTTAAATCATAGGTAGATGACCTCATGTCCAACCCAGTTGGCAGTTTGGCATCTCATAGATGAATAGAAATTATGCTCTAAAGCCCATTCAGCATCAAACTCTTGTCATGATTGAGTTAAATGCTATAACAATTTAATTAATCTCATCTTAAGTGGTCTGTAAATTACTTTTGTTCAATACATTCCCAATTTTCTATCATTTCTTTAATAACCCCATAACTACATCATTACTGAATGTTTAATTACTTGTTAACAAAACTGATTTTAATTTTCAAATTATTCTTTGAGGTATGCATTCAGTTCATGTAAAATTGAGGTAAATTATTATTTTTTAGATTGGAATTGAAGTTAAAATTGAAGTTAAATTTGAGTCAATTTTAGTGATTGCATGCATGGCATGACAGTGCTCTTGAAAATAGTTTTCTAAAAGAAGAAATTGTGAAGAATGAATCGCTTCATGCAATAGTAGTAGGAATGAGAAAATGTTTCGCTTGTGTTGTCAACCCTGCATGCGATTGATTGCGTTTTCATTGACGGTCACTGTATGACTCGGTCATAAGAATTAGTCAAAAGAATCTTATTTTCCCTTTCATTCAACTCTTGTGTCGTTGGACTGTTTAATTCGTGAACAGTGCGAAAGTTTTTTGCTCCTCCTATGGAGACGGCAAGACTTATTCCACATAATAATAATATTTAATACTATATTATATACCGTACTCTTACTTTATATTATATTTTTATTATAATAACTAAGACTCGAGTTTTTTGATATGCTATAAGATTGTTGTTAAATAAAAACCATATAAACTCGAGCTTCAAATACTTTTCTTCAAATACTTTTCTTCAGTTCATTACACAGAATGGAATTTCAAACATAACTTAATTGAAAGTTTGATGGCTTAGAAAATCAACAGTTATACAAATGCAATGAATATCTATTATGAAGGTTGAGCTCCATTTTCGATGGCGGGTATACTTACTGTTGATCATCAATTTTTTGATGCTATTTACAAACAACATTTCATTTATGCATATTTTTATGGGCGATGCACTTTCTTTAGATATTGTAGCTTTTATTGTATAAAATACTTATCAAAGGGTGAGTGTATTGAGCGTATTAAGTGTATTGAGTGTTCAATTTTCAAGTTGATATTGACCGCAAAATTCTCAGGCAAATACCGTGTCATTACAAAATTTGCCGACAACACTGAATTTGCTTTATCAAGCGAGAGAGCCTATCATTTGTTATAGCTCCACTGCTACTATATTATAAACTTATTCTCACTTCACATCTTATGCTTAAATTTCTTTCCAACAAACTGAGTTTCGGTCAATATTTTCTCAAAAACCTAATGAACTATTTATTTAATGCACTGAATAGAGTCCAATTCGACTCAACTTATATTTTTGTGAAATTTTAAAAGTTCTTCAATTTAAAAAACATTATTATTAAGTGAGCCGATAAAATGTTTTCATTCTATTTAGATTTTTTAAAAAATTTTTAATCAAAATGAATTTTTTCAGAAACGTCACAATTTTAATAGCCCTCCACCTTGTAGAGTATTAATGTTCGTAAGAAACTTAATAACGTTATTGAGAAGGTTTGCGTTTTTTAAATGTGTTTCTCTTTTTATTTAATAATTTAATGTAGAAGTCGTGCTTTGTTCTTACGAAAGGCAACAATCGAATACTTATTATTTTGTTGTTTTCAGCAAATGTAAAAGTGTTATGAAGGTTATGATAACTGCGTACAAACAATTGAGTTATTTCCAAGAATGATAAATTCGCCTTAAATTATTTGGAAACTTACGGGTTATGATTATAGATTTCAAATAAATTTCAAATGCTTCAAAGAGGGAACAAATCATATCAATTTTTCATATTTAATATTTGTTTGGATGTGCTCTAAAAGGTTTGCAAAATTTTATTTTAAATAAATTTATAGACCTGGTCTTTAATTTTTCTTGTAAAGTATTTCTTGTGGATATATTTAATGCTTTTTGAAAAATGAATTAAACTCTAACTAATCGCTCATTTATCCTGAATTTGAAACGATTCAATTCATTAAGACTTTGTGAATAATAGAATTGCTTTAAATAATTATCTATAAATGTCTTGAATTTCATTTATTCTTTGAGGCATGAAATTGATTGGAAACACAATCAAGAGGAGAGGTGTGTCTTTAATCTGCTTTTCTTTGATTTTCTTTGTAAAAATTCTCACGATTTTGCAGTTCCTGAATTAAGTCAATTTTATATTAAGTTATAAAATAGTATTTTTTCTTTTCATTGTAAACTCAGGTCACATAACACTATTATACCATAAATATTGACTTTATTTTGCTCTAAGTATCAACAATACAATTATTTGAAAACTGTGAAAGAACACTAATGAACAGAATTTTTTTCCCACTTACAATTCTTATTCATAGTTTGTTATCTACGGTTTTTATATTCCTGTATTAGCACTTCCTCACTCTTTTAAAGCATAACTTTTCTCAATTTTTGATCAATTTTGTTCACTTTTCAATCAGAATTATTTCAAACGTCTAATACTTGTCAACATCTATTCGCTTCTTATGAAAAATTTTCCAAAAATGCTTATAATTCTATGAATTCAATAAGAAGAATAAACAAGTCTTTATTTGAAAGTTACAACAGTTTTAATTTCAAAGTATTTATTTTTTGTCGATTAGTTTTGGCCGAAAGTAATAACTTTCTCATTAAACAAACCCAAAATATTTTTTCTCAGTTTTTTGTTAGAAATTTGATGATTCATTTTTAATTCTTTGAATAATTGACACACTTTTTGTATTCAACTCTTGGGAAGCCATTAAAAAATCATAAGATCTTTTACTTTGAAGTCGATGAAAAATTTAATTTATGGATTCTATCAGTAGAACTTCCTTAAACTATAGAAAAATTTAATTAACTAATAAATCAAAATAATTTTGGATAAAAGAAGTCGTATTTTATCTCATTTTATTTAGAGATAAACATCTATTTTGATTTATATTTAGTAATTTTGCTCATTTGTGGCAATCACTGAATTACTTAAAAAGTGGTAAAATGATTCAATACTAAAATATAATCCTTTAAAAAAGTTTAGTGCATAACGTTAAAAAGTGTTAAAATAATTGAATAGTCAAAAAGGTTTTCTGCATTACTTGTTAATTATAGGTTTAGCCACTTTTTCTTTTCAAAAATCAAATGATACGGTCACTCAGTAGGGAATCGCACTTAACTCGATTCTATTTTTGAAGTGCATTTCTTTAAAGTTTAATTCAAATAATATCGATAGAGAATCAATTTAAAGTTAATTCTATATTTAAGTAAACGCCCCATTCATAGACCTTTCATAAAGGCTAATAAGTTTTCTATAACTGTCAATCTTTAGGATTATTCAATTGAAAGTTACAATCGTTGTTCATTTCAGAACTCACTTAATATTATTCAACAATTGGATAACTATGAGTTCAGTTATTCAGTTATTTGATTCATTCATTTCTTGTGATAAATTCTTGATATATTGTAGTCTCTTATTTACTTTAACCTAAACTTATGAAGACCTATACAGGTAGTAATTAATAGTTTCTTAACTTTGAAAGTCATCGTAATAGCAATGATATAATAATTTTGAACATAATTCCCACGAATCAGAGAAATAGTTCTCTAGAAGGCTCTGAAATATAATACAATAGATGTAACAAAATCTTTTTACCTTTACTTTACAAGCATTGAAGTCAATCACATTTAAAATCTGCTCAAAAATTCAAGTAATACTAAACCGGTAATAAATTTATCGTTGTGTGCATTTAATCTTTATTATGTTTACAAATGTTGTAAAAGTAAAATAGAAAAAAAGTAAAGAATCGGTTTCAGGCTATAAAGTCAAAAATATATCAGTCCAGCAAAATTGTTCAGCTTTTCATTTATCTCTCACGAGTCACCAAGTCTTAGGACACGTTCTGAATAATGAAAAATGATTCGAATTCATTTGATTCATTCGGCTCACAGTCGTAAGTATTCCTTAGTATTTGAAGCTTTTGGTCTGTGCTATAATAGTAAGAATATATTTAACGTATAAAATAAGCGTTTCATCATTTAAGCTGTAACGTAATGATAGTTCTAACCTAAAGCTTGGCCTCTATTGAAGCAGATTCAGAAGATAATACTTAAAACTGGGTGAACATAAGCTAAGATATGATTAAGGAATAAAAACAAAAATTAAAATTATGTGCTTAAGAATGGTTTAGTTGGGTTAATGATCCCAACAATATATGGATTATGCATCTCATAGAGTGTTAGTTAATGTTAGTTTATGTGTTAGTTTATGTGCCGTATGATTTGCATCACTTTTGATGATGCACTTAAAACAATGGGTGTGTCCGCAAATGTGCACATATTGTCCTATTCGGCCCAACACTAACTTTCAAACATCAATCACAATCGGCCAACGCTTGTCTTAAACATCTTATTGTTCTTTTTATCAATAAGAGTCAATTTGGAATTAACGACTAAAATACTATCCCTTTAGAGAACTACTTCCATAAAGTTTCTTAAATTACTTCCAATTATTCAAATCAAATCTTTTCATACTTTGATTAAATAATATTAATTAATATTCATTAATGATTGTGTATTCAATTAAATTCAGTTTTCTTTTTAATCTTTTCTCACAATTGTGTTCAAACTTAATTATACTATAAGTGAAATATCAATAACAGAAAAGTGTGGGTTGTATTCATTGGGCTTTTAATATTGGAATTTATTACTCATTGAAATCTAACTGAATCTAAAAATTGTCATAAAAATTGAGTGATTTGTTTGAACGCCCACTATTGTTTTTTTCGATTAATTATTTATATGCTTTAAATCTTTGTAATCAGAATCGTGTTCAACACCTTTTGAATTATTTAACATTTTTTTATAAACTAAAACACCTTTCGATAAACTTTTGAAAAACTAATTTATATTTGCAGTTGAGTTAAAAAGAAAAAAAAGTACTTGAGTTCAAGTCACAAAATAGTTTTTTTTCTACATTGGATCGACTCATACAATAGCATAAGACTAGACTTCGTTAAATAGTTTGGATGTTTGTCTGCACTCAAGTGTGTATAGTGTAAACAAAGCCCTAACTAACTATTCAAACCTTATGTATTAATCATAATAAATTACATTTGAAAGCTTTGGTATTAAGTATCGCTTTTTATCAGAGAAAAACTATGCATAAGAGCCCTTGACATTGAGCACTGAAGCGATTGAATGCCAATCTCATGACAATGCGTTTAACTTTCCTACACTTTCATCAGTATTGTTATCATCTGCTAATAGCGTATTGAAAGTGTTGAACTCATTTCAGTAATTGCTTTCAAAATTAGTTATTAATTAGAAAATATGTTTTTTTTATTATCGTTTAATTAAAATTTCTAATAATTTTATTTTGAATGCTTCGAAAATTTAATAAGACATGAATTTGGGTGAGTCCTTACAATTTATATTCTCATGATATCTATGCCTTATATTAATTAAACAGAAATGCGCTTAACCTGATATCAAAATTTATGTTCAAAGTTATAGTTACAGCAATATTAATAATTAAAACCTGGATTTTAAGCAAATACTTTTGAGTAATGCTTACTTAAAGTCAAGTTTTAAGAAATTTATGCTTAATTTAAGAATTGAGTACATTAAAAATGAATATTTTTTAGCTCAAAATCTACTTAGTTTAATAAAATTAGAAGTTTTGATTTGTAAAATCATAGATTAGCATTGATTTTGAATCTTACGCATCAAACTTTACATACCTTCAAGATTACAATAGCTCTTTTAAATGTTAAATTGTTATATAAAAAGTGCTTATTTTGCAAAATTTTTATCCCAAATCATTTTTTCTTCATTTTTCATTCTTTATTATAATAGCTTTATTATCAAATCTGAAACTCGTGAAAAACTGTACTATAATTATTACAGAAACAAAACTATGCATTAGTCGTAAAATTTACTTTACATGTGAGCTAATGCTAAACAAATTCATTTCTTGAAACCAAAAATAAGTTTATTTATGGTTAAAAGTCAAACTATTTTCAAAAACATTTCAAAACATTACTAAATAGAAATTGCGGCTCACTCTTAGCTACTTATCCTATTTAACTGAAATTCTGACGATGATTGACACTAAATAATAATCACTTTTGCCAGTGAATCAAAAAATATAAATTAAAATTCAAAAAAAGTGCATTCAAGTAACCAAAAACTCTAAGAATTAAGTTATTCTGAATAATTTTATTCAAATCATAGAAGTGTTATTCAGTACAGGTTTTAGTAAACTTCAAACTCTACCAGACATTTGACTTAATGCATGAATTAATTGCATATTTGAAGAAAAAGAAAATCTCACTTTTAATGAATATTGGTTAGAAAAAAATAAAAAGAGATATAATATAATAGATCACAAGTAGGAATGGTTTGTGAGACTTGAACAAACTTGCTGCATAATAAATGAATTGGAGTTGAGATTCAGGCTTTACCACTCTATACAAATACGGAAGGATGTGTTAGAAAGAAATGGAATTCAAATTTTTTAAAATTTACTTTTATCTCGAAAGGGCATCTCGTTTTGAAAACGAATGATTTATTATTTAAAGGCGTTTTGCTGAATATAATATTCTTAGCTCTTAATACTATCGTCAACATATTGACCGAATAGTGCGTTATTAAATCTCAAAAGTTACTATTATTTAATAAATAATTTTTTTCTATCGGTTATTAATGACTGTTAAAATAATGTAAATAATAACTTATATTTGTTTTAGTCTCTTGTAAACTTGTATTTGATTATGCATTCACTATTGGCTTTTGGTTTATGGCTTTCTGAGGAACCTTTTACTTAAATAGTGTTTATTTTAAGTCTTATCACTATTAACTTTGATTCATAGTCATAATTTACAGACAAAAATCTTTTTTAATATCTATTTTTGCATTTTTACTTATCAATGAAGTTGTCATTAATTCGAGAACTAATTTGAATTTACTTTATTATCACCGATAAAAAGAGAGCCGTAATTCAACTTAGATTTAAAATTGAAAAATTTGAATTAAAAATTCCATTAGAAATAATGTCAACTGATTTCAATTTATATTCCATATGAGTTTAATATTTATTTTTATGTTTATGAGCTATCACTCTTTGGAGTAGTAAAGCAGATAGCGGTTCAAGAATATTACATCTGTGGGTAGGGTTTCCTGATATAACTTTTAAATTATCTGAAGTACGCTTTTTTTATTTCAGGATTTCTTAGCTCTTATTTGACCTCATTTGGTATTTTAAATTGTTTTTAGTAGTGATAAATCATTAATAATCTTGATTTAAATAACGACAGAAACTCACTTTTCTCGAGTTAATATACTAAACACTTTAAATTACAAAAGCCTTCAAAGTTAGATAAGGTTTCGATATTATAAAAAACTGAATATCAATTTTTATTATTTAATAGCTTTTTTTAATAAAATTAATACGAGTTTATGTTAAAAAAAAAAGAATTTAACCAAAAAAAAATTAGTTAATGATTTGTCCAAATAATTCAATTTTCAGTGATTTTGTTGAACAGAATATCATCAAAAAGATTCATTAAATTTCTTAGAAAATAGAATTTAAGGAATGAACTACAAGATGAATTTGATTTTTCACTTTTGAAATTATTCCTATATTTATTCTCTTTGTTATTTATTGGTATTTGATTTTGTCTACTAATCAAAGTTAAATAATTGCAGTACTCTATGCTATAACTCATTTACTTAAAAAAAACTAAATTAAACGAAAAGGTCTATAAAGTCCGTGATAAAGAAATATCGCGAGAATTACAAATCATAAACTCTTTTCTATTTCTCAGTGATTAGCAAGAGATAAGTTGTGTGAAAGGATTTACGCGCCTATACATCACTGTACAAAATAACTGTATTATAACAAGAATTATATTCTCAACTTGAATGATAAAATTTTATGTCATTTCAATCGAAATTTGACGTTTAAGAAAAATATTTCAAAGAGACAGTATTCACAAACACAAAGGGATAGATTTAAATAAATAAATTTTATGTCACTGCGAATACTCTGATTCATTCAATTAAAATCTCGTGAATTTATTACTAAATCAGTCTGATTTAATGAACTAAACAATTATTATTAGTCATGTTTTTGAGATCTCGATCGTTTTATTCGTTATATTTGGTAAATTAGGTTTTCATTGATTTATCTTAACTCATATTTTCAATTTAGCGGTAAAATCACTTAATTATACAGTATGTTACGCAAGAGTTATTTCGGTTATTTAAATAAAAGTTTTATTGTTTGAATAAAACAATCGTTTGTGTTACTCAGAAACTAAATAAATCGTTAAAACATTTTCATAAGTTATCCAATTTTATGCCTGGATTACTTATTTGAAGGTCACGTTATCGCTGTTATCATAAAACATATTTGTTCGTTAATGCATTTAATATATGTTGTGTGAGTTATGGAATTTTTTGGCTCTTTTTCAAACACATTTCTTTTTACAATTGTTTTTGTTTTCGAAATATGTCTTTTTTATCAAAAATGAAATACCACTTATTGAAATACATTTGAAGTATAATATAATTAGAAAGAGTGCGCATACCTTTACCTAAACAGACTTTTATCTAAACATACCTTTACCCAAAGCAAGTTATTATTCTCTAAACTGATTAATTTATAAAATATTTTGTTTTTTTTCTGTTTTAGCTGATATAACAAACAGTATTAGTGTTGATGATTCTGTGGAACGCGTTCAAAGTCCACAAAATGAATTGTTGGAATTGACTGAAACCAATCAAACAGAAAGTTCATTGCAATCAAAAAAATTGGACAATAATATTAGCGGAACGGAATCTGAATCAGAACTTAACTATTGCGGAGTTGAGAATCAGAGAGATATCATTGAAAGTGTTGATCCACAACAACACCAAAATACTGATAGCACTAATAGTGATGAAATTGAGAAAACTTTATTGACTCCTATCTCTACTTTTACTCCCGAATGTGTCGAAGAATGTAAGTGAAATTTGTTTTAATTTTATCAAATAATCCAATACATATTCATGTTATCTAAAAATGCCCTAAAAATTTGATTAAAGAAACTCTCGGAAAAATCTGTTGCCAATTCGAGATTTTTCACAGAAAGTTTGAATTTCTTTTCTTTTTTTGTTGCTGTTTTTGAAAATATGCGGCGACGAAGTTTTTACTTAAAACTCGAATATTCAAAGAATTTTCCGTATATTGAATAATACTTAGGAATTTTTATAATTAATGTTGTTTTTACCCTTACCTACCTTTTTACTCCTACTCATATATTAGATAAATGAATTGGTTATTAATCAATTGATTGAAAGAAAATTCTCCCTTAGATTAAACTTATATTCTATATTATATTCTATATTATTGATTAATAAAGAGGAAAACTGATTATCACTCTCTGAGCTATAATATTGACCTAAAAACTTATACTTTTAATTGAAAATATTTATCTCAAATTACATATCTTGTAATAATTTGATATCTTTAGAGGTTTGCATATTTTACTTGTTGTTGCGATATTTCAACCATAATCTTTAATGTGATTTTTGACGGCATAGTTTTTACTCAAAATATAATCCCCTATAAAATAAAGCAATTTAAATGATAATTTATGCCCAAATCGCTAAAAATCTCATTTTAATTGTTGAATCAGTTCAAGCAATCAATAAACTATAAATGTGAAACTATTATATGCAATATATTTAAAACTTTAAATTTTGGATCGCATTCTTTCCTCTTTGATTCAATGATGGCATTTGAATGAGAAAACATCGATTAAAAATTGTTTAGACTATACAGAGCTTCAATCCTTATAAGGAATTTTATATAGAATTACAAACTTTTATTTTAAGTGCGACTGTAAATCGATATTTTATTTTTCAAATCTCATCACAGAAAAGGAATGCTATTTAAGTACTTTAAAATTGTTTCTAATAAATCTCTTGACATCAATCGTTAAAATAAAAACAAATTGAATGCAAAAAAAAAATTCTGCAAGACTTATGAAAAAATAGATCTCTTTTCTAGTTAGCAATGAATTAGTGATTGTTTGCACTTAATTAAAATTGAATACATTTTCCGAGCAATTAATAAACTTTGTTCATATTCTAAGAAACATATCATTATTTGCTTTTGTCTGTCTTTTTCTCAACCTATTTATCTTTTGAAAGTATTTGAGTCATAAAATGTGTTCAATTTGTTGAGTCTATAGTGTTTTGTTTATAAGTTGATCTTCAGCCCAAAAAATATATGAAAATTAATAATTTATTGCATTAATTCAAAAGAACGATAAAAAACAGAGTCAAACAATTCTAAGATTCGTTTGACTGCATTAAAAAAATAATAATAAAGAATGCGAGCGCACGAAACATGAGGGCTAAGTCTTGATTGGCCTGAAAATGATATGAAATAATACATGAATTGGCACTTTTGAAAGTATAAATATGTCATTTCGGCGTTATATATGTACTTATCTCTGATTAACAGCTCAAAAAGAAAGCATTAGCGTTGAAGAATCCGACCAATTAAATATGATTAGAGTTCGAAAGCCACACGATCACAATCTTATTGCCATTTCAATGGACTCAACTTGTTTGCCGCCAACATATGCGAGACAACCACCCGATGGGCGAGAAATAACATTAAACTACGTTGACTTACATTCATCTAATGTGAATGATTCTAAAATTCCTCCAGTTTTATGTGAAATATTTGAAATGCCAGCTTCAGTGCATGAAGACTCGGGAGTCTTTATTGATAACGACTCGCCGAGTCCTGAATTGGATTTTAACAAAGGAGGTCCTAATGTAGCGGTAACTCGTATTAAGTATAAATCAAATGCAAGCAACTCGTCAGATGCAGATACAGGCATTACATCAATGTCTTCAGATTCTATGGATGAATTAGATTCAGGTCCTTTGCCTAACCTCAAGTTCAAGAAACAACTTATAGCTAGAAGTCATAATCCTTCATCTGGTTTCTCATTGGAAACAGCACCGAATGGATATGCAAATTCTAATTCAAATAGTAATTCAAATAAATCAAACGCTGTATTTATTACTAAATCTTCTGATATGAATAAGAGCGTCAAAGAACGCATAGCAATGTTTGATCTTCAAACAAGTGATAGCTTAGAAGACAATGAAGAAAGAAAAGAGAGCCTCAAAGCTATTTCTAAGAATGCATTGAATACATTGAATACATCATTCAAAAGTGAGCCTCCATTAACGCAGCGCACACTTAATTACGAGTCATCAACGCTTAATGGAAAAAATGACTTAATGTCAGAAAATACTTCATCCAGTCTTTCAACAGGAGATAAGTCTAAGTTAATTGTCAATAAACAATGTTATGATAAAAATAATGATATAGCAGAAAATGCGTCCATTTATAATATGAAAAACACTTTTATGCACATGAAGTCATCCTCTCTTTCAACGGACTCATCAGATAATACATCAAATTCACAGCAACAAAACACAACTAATTTCCAATATACCGGTCATTTACAGCCTTCATATCTCAGGTTTTCAAGTTTAGGTTCAACTAATGAAACTTCAATCATTTCGAACACATCTCCCGGTATAGGTGTTCACAAGCCATTACTTAATGGCAGTCTTTTATCTTCAATACTTGAAACGAGGAAACAAAACGCATCAAAATTGAAGGGTTTAATAATCCCAGACATACCGACAACGAGTCAATCGTCTGTTAGTAAAGCATTGCCAACAATATTTAGTAATACATGTACGAGTTCTACTTTATTGACATCAAAACCTGAGGAAGTTTGTGCCTTAACGCACAAACAGAATGTCCATCAGTCCCAAAGTCAATCAAGTGTGAATACTAATTATCCACTACAACGTCAGTCAATTCTATCAGAGCCCCCGTGGATTGCTAGCAATAACGCGTCTATACCTAAATACTCTCCTGCTTTTAAAAGAAGACAACTCGAGTTACCGCGATCTTTGTCTTTGTTGAATAACATGTCGAATAATATGGATTCGCCTTCAAATACCATAACAGGACTCAATGCAAATGACTCACAATTCCATTTCTCTTTATCACACAGTAAACCAGTAATACCTTTAATGCCTGAAACTGCAATCATTTCGAAAACTATTGATGACATGAATAATACCTCTAGTAATATATCATCAATGGAAGAACATTTGGTCACTAATTTACACGAGCCATACAGGCATTCATCTATTCAACGACGTTATTCAGACGATTTGTGCAATAATAATATCAATTCTTTAAAGTTCTCGCTTGAGAAAAGGTCTTCAGCTGACTCTGCGATTCCCAACATATATCAAGGATCTATTCCTTCAGCGACCAAAAAAGATATGATTTCAATGCAATCATTAACAAGTCTCACTTCAAATAACAAAATCAATGATCCAGCGAAAAACTTTTCCCCTGAAAACAAAATAAGGCCAATTATAATGGAAAGAAAAAGCATTTCAACTAATGTCACGCCTTTGGATAACAATCGTTCTGTTCATAGAAGTATTAGCAATACTTTTACTAATTTATCACAAGAACAATCACGAGATACCATTGATTTCATAACAAAAGAAAAATTAGAATATCTTAATGGTAATGATAAATCTTATAAATGTTCGAGAGGCCTTTTGCTCGACGATTATAGTGACGACGATTCGTCTACAATAAGCCACAAAACATCTGAAGATTCCTCTATTAGAGCAGATGATTCGGCATCAGATACTGCTTCAGATTCTTTGGATCACGCGTTTAACCCAGAATTCACAAGACCTAAAGTCCTCGGAACTCAACTAACAGTTCTGAAAAATGCCATTGAAAGCGAAAAAATTTCAATTAATAACGATAACAACACAGAATCAGTCAAAAATTTTAGAGCTCTCGCAGAAAAATGGGAACAAAGAAGTGGTATTGAAAGTTCTTCTCAAAATGGCAAAAGTAATCCACCACCTCTTCCACCCAAACCAAGTGCTTCATTGAGTCGAATGCCTCCTTCTCTAATGCCAAGAACTAAGAAATTGATTTCAAATTTAGATTCTGTCCCTCTAAATAATAACAAAGTTAATGATATAATCAACATATCAAACAATTATGAGGAAGCGAATCAAATTGAAAACATATTCGATGAAATCGAGCCTCCGATAATACCGTTTAACAAGAAGTTAGATTTATTGCCTGATAATAGCAGTGCCACTACAGGCAAGTCTATCAATAACGCTATCACTTCGCGGTCGAGAAGTGTTAGTGATATTTGTAAAGTTTTTGAATGCAATGGCACTGAGAATTCGTCAGTTCTTAAAACGAACAAAAGTAGTACAAGTTTGAGTTCAAATAAAGGGATACAAAATAATAGTACAAACATTGATAATATGCTCGAAAACGAAATCAATGATTCAAAAAGTTTTGGAGATAAGATTCAAAATTGGAATCAAACTTATGTCGAAGAAATACCAGAAACGAAATTAAATATTAACAGCAATACTAATAATTTGAGTTTAAATAATAATAAAGTGATAACTGATATCGAGAAAAACTTTGATAACATCAATAATGAAGAAGAAACCAATAAAATTAAGTGCTCTGAAGACAAATTAAGGTCTTGGGATAAAATAAGTGAAAATGAAGAAAATATTCTCAACAATCATCACAGAATGTCTTCAATTGATTCTATAGCTAGTGATTCAGGTGCGAGCACTTCAGGCATGCCTTTGAAATTACTCGGACAGCGAACCAGTTCTGTTTCGAATTTACGCGATTCTCAATACGGTTCTGTCACATCACTCGCCTCAACAACAAGTCTTATCTCTCCTCAAGAGTTACAGCAACTCATTGAAGAAGCGAATCAATCTTTAGAAGTTGGTGATCAAAACCATAATATTCAAGTTGTTGTACTTCATCGGGAGTATAAATCAAGCGGTAGTATTGGTATCACTTTAGCCGGAGGTTCAGATTGTGAAACAAAAGAAATAACAGTAAGATTTGATTTTGAAGATTTCAGAAGAGAAAAAATATTTGGATTAAAAATTGTTTTTTTGTTTTAGGTCCACAGAGTAATTAATGGAAGCCTTACTGATCGTGACGGAAGGATAAAGAAAGGCGACCGAA
>JAQIWZ010000064.1:0-32743 GCA_034697245.1 Malaconothrus monodactylus | reverse complement strand
AAAAAACTAGTTCTATAACCAAATAAAAAATTAAAACTTGTATAATTAAGAAAATGATTTATAAAGATTAGGGTCTTATTCAGATTTTTTTTCTATCTAAAAAAGGAGTGATGTGAGAATAGATACAAATCAGATCACATTTAAGAATTAGAACTAACTGTAAGCCAATTTATAATCAAATATTTAGCTTGTGATAAAAACTTGCTTTGCGATCAAATTTCAATTTCTAACTAATATTGTATTCATTCCTTAGAATCTGTATTTTAAAATTCATATTCTGTATTGAGTCAAATACTTCAATTGTGTTTTATTTATTTTCATCAAATTATAATATTATATCCATAAACCTCTTTAAAAGGATAAATTAGATTTTACATCAGAATATTCAGTACTTATACACTGAATGATTTCTTTATTCGTTGACTGAGGAAAAAAATTCATAAGCAAAAAAAAGTTAAAGAAATGATTAGATTGAATAAAACTAGAAATAATGAATGCACGAATAGTTAACTCTTAAGCAAAAAAGCTGTGCATAATTCATTAGATTATGTGACTTTATAAACTTTATAAATGTTTATGTATTCTTGAGGCCGTAACATATCCTTATATAACAATTCGATGATCCTCTTAATGATAGAACTTCTAAGATCTCTAATGATTAGATATTCTGCTACATCCAATAGATCATTGAGAGTTTCTGTTCCAAATTCAGATAAATCAGATTTGCTTCGAGCCCATAATATAACTTTGTCAAAAGTTTTAGAGTTTAAGTTAATCTTCAGGTAATTTCCGCGCAAAGTATTCTTAATCAATGAATTAATCATTTGTGAATATCTTCTTAATTCAAAAGTTTCATTCACATCGATCAATATTTGATCTTTGGTTAGGATTGCAGCGCAAGCATTGCCTTTTGAGTTAACTTTACTTTCTAAACGTCGTGAGTATACTTTCTTTTACTTTTTCATTTGTAGAAAATTTGTGAGTTTTTTTCATCCTAAGAAAAATACTATCCGCCAGATATTGCGCAAAAAATTGTGTAACTGTTTTGAAGGTTAGAATTTTGATAATTTTTTAAACTTATGCCTTTTTAAAACAATAATTGTTACGAGAGTGACTCTAAATCATCGATAATTAAAAATATATTGAAACAGCTTTTGTTAAATCATATTATCTTTGAAAATAACGCTCATTTCTTTGCGCACCTGGATTTGAAACAATACAATCACTTTATTGAAATATGGTTTTCCGATTTGAAGACAAACATTTTGTTTTAAAACTTTTCAATTTTCCTCTAATAAAGTGTGAAAAGGGGAGAATTAAAAACAAAGATAATTCCAACGAAGAATATGAAGGCCAAGACTAGAAGCTTTCGGCAAAACTCAAGAGTAATATGTGCGTTGTACCACAAATTACATGAAAAAAAACTTCATCGCAATCTTGGACTAAATAAACTAAAAACAAGATTTTACGCTCTA
The DNA here is from genome assembly GCA_034697245.1 of Malaconothrus monodactylus. Lineage (NCBI taxonomy): Eukaryota > Metazoa > Arthropoda > Arachnida > Sarcoptiformes > Malaconothridae > Malaconothrus > Malaconothrus monodactylus. The sequence continues at coordinate 31,268 of JAQIWZ010000064.1, read as the reverse complement.
TTCTAATCATTGAGAAGTAATTTTGCTCTTGAAAGAAAAAACGCTACAGATAAACTAAAATTATTTCCATGTATAGTATTCGACAACAATTATCTGATTCAGTGTCTGAAATAATTTCATTCAAAATTTATTCAAATGGTTATTACTAGAAGTATATTATATGAAAGAAGTGGCAGTCTTAAAAGAAGCTCAATTCAAATAAAAATAAAAGAAGAAAAAGAAATAAAAAATGATTGATCTTTAAATACAGGTTTGAAAAATTATTACTTATTAATGCAAAACTATTATTTATAATTTTTTAAAAATTTTAATCAAGTATTTTGCTGTTTAGCTGAGTGTAAAATTTGGGCTTTTTTTCATTATTAAATAGATTTACTACAGTTTACAGTCAACTTATTAAACAAATATTTTTCTGTTTGCTTTGAAAAAAATCAGTGCTTTTCACTATAAAGTGATATAATCTTTATGTAAATAACATGTTTGAAAGTAAGACTTAAATATAAATCTAAGCAATTGTGAGATTCAAATTCATTTTAGAAAAACTTGAGTAATAAAAGAACTTTCAGTATTCTTAAAAAATAAGTTTAATTAAAAGACACGAATTACATATCTTTTTTTCTCTCACAATGATTTGTGTGATTCGTGTCTTAAAATCTTCTTTTGTATAATATACTATTTATCTTTTTAAGAGATAAGGAAAATATTGTGTTTAACTGCTCTTTAATAGAGTGAGTGAGTCATTAAAATATTGTGTTTTTGATAACTTATGTTTATAAGTCATAAATATATAACGCAATCAATTTTTCAATGCCTAAAAAACTAATTTTTAATCCTTTGATAACCAAATCCTGTATAATTAAAGATAAATACCTGTATTCTTTCAAATGGAATCTAATTTTAGCTTAAGATACTATAAAGCTTTGCGAACTTTAAATAAACCTTTCTCTCTCTCTCTCTCTCCTCCCTTTTCACTCAATAACTATCACTCACACTTTCTCTAACTCTTACTGCTATTAAATATTTTATTTGCATTTGTCCAGAAGTAATGACAAGCATCACAAAAGACCTCCAAAGATGCGCTATATTTTAATAAATTCTGTTTATTTTTATAGCTGTAGTTTAGGCTTTTTTATAGCTTTTGAATAAATTAAACAGTCGAGGAAGTTATAATTCGAGAGATTTTGCATTCAAAGAAATGAGTGAACCAAAACACTGAATAATGGTATGTTTACTTTGTGTAGCGTTAACTACACACCATTTTCTATTCTTTCAAATTATTCTTAAGCTAACTTTTTTAATGCAAAAATAATTCATTAGTAATTAGAGCTATAATTATCAAGAAGTTTATTTCCAAACATGTCTTCCATTTAATGATTGAAATCAATTCATTTTTAAGTATTTTCGAATTTTGAAAACTTTTATTCAACTTTGAACTCTATTTATTCGCATTTCAATTTGTATTTGAAAATAAATTCGCGAAAGTTGAGTACATTTTGCGCATGGATTGCAATGTAGCTAAATTTCATGCTGTGTTTCCATTGTTCAGCTTTATTCAATAAAATATCTTTTACCAGACTTTTATAACTTCTTTTCAACTATTTTGGAGTTTGTGTTCGATCAATAGATCATATTTACTTTCAGATAATTGCGTAGAAAATTGTTTATAAGTGTAAAGTCTACTCATTAAATGAATAGATTATTATTATTGATAAATTTCACTAATTTTCTTTCTTAGAATTTTTCGATTAGACATTTAAAAAATAAAAAATAGATTCTTGAATAAGACTGCATTAATGATGAATCAAAATAAAGGTATGTGTTTGAAAAAAAAAATTCCAAAGTGCGAATTTTTCATTCGAGTTTTTATGATAAGTGATTATCTGTTTTAAATATATCACCTGTAGAGACAATTTTCATTAAAAAAATTTTTGTGTCAAATTATTTGCAAACCTTTCTCTTATAAGACTCATTCAACTCATTATTTAAAGTGCAGATCATTTTGAATGAAAAATTGATTGAGTCTGAGTTTAAAAAAAAGTTTATTTTTCTTATGGTTTCTTTATCTTTTAGAAAATTTACTTAACAATAAATAATGTCTATTATACCATTTTTCGTAATAAACACTCACTTTTTATTGCATTAAAGCCTAATGGGAAAAAACAATGCATGAAATTTTGCTTCAAATAAGATAGCAGTTGTCAAACGATTTCTGTGTAAATAACTGTTTGGCAATACTATTAGTCAAACTACTGATTATATTTATCTTTATTGTTTTGATTAATTGAGTTTATTTTCTCAATGAAAAAAAAACTTTTGATAATAGGATACAAACAATTTATTATAAGAGATTTGTCTCAATTATTTAGAACAGTATATTATGATAAATATTGAAATGCATTACTCTCTGGTTTATTTAAGTTAGAAATGAAAAATAAAAGCAACTATACTATAATTTATGGCTTTTATTTATTTTTTGTTTGAAATTTTTCTCACAGTACTAAATAAACGAAGCAATAAATATGAGAAGTCAATAGAATGTGCAGTTATTTAGTTTTTTTCTTCTTCTAAATTCTTAAAAGTGCGAATACTTCACTTTTATTTATTTAAGATAAGGGTTTGAATTTCTCTGAAAACCTCAATAAAGGTCTCATTTTAAAAACTATTTTAATTGTTATTAGAGTTAAAAATTCAAACATTTATTTGAAAAATTTATCATTTTTTCCTAACTTTTCTAATTTTTCGACTATAATAGAAGTTGAAAAGTCTCAACTTTATCTATAGTAGTCTATTATTATAGTCATTGAATTCATTGTTATTTAAATTGTGGACACATTTGTGTCTATTATAGTGTTAAATAAGTTGATAGTTATTTGAGAGAATGATTGCTTCACAACAATTTATTAGGCATTTGAGAAAAAGCAATAAAAATTTACTGTTAGTTTGAAGTACTGTTCAATTTTCAGATCTATTTGAGAGAGTGAGGCATTCAGGCATTCAGACATTCAGCTCAACACTTGTACTTTGAACAGCAGTTATGCATTGAGTTCTTTTACTATTTATTCATCAATCGTTCAAATGAAAAAAGGGTTGAAAAAAAGTTTGAAAATATTTTTCCAATGAATTTTTGTTTGATTAATAGTCTAAACAATTTACTAACCAAGTGTTTTTCAACACTTTATGCTTAACTTTTGATATAATTATATCAAAATATTTTGGTCTCAAATATAAAAAAGCAAAGAATGAAAAATAAAATTCCGAAAAAGTTTCATTTTTTCTCTTTGAATAGATAAATTATAACTTTGCAACAAAAAAATACTTATCTTTTACAAAAGGCTAGTTATTTAACTGTTTCTAAAATATTCTTCACACGAATTTAATGCGTGAAACTATGTTTTTTTCAAACTATTAGATAATTATTTCCTGTAAATTAGAAGAAAAAAAATTTATTATCATTGGATTACTTCTAACTCTAGCATAAAAACTCATGTTATGTATGATAAAAGAGTGTGAAGAGGAAAATGCTTTTATTTTGTATGTCACCAGAGGTCACAAAAAACCAAAAATAGGGAATACTTTATTAAAAATGACGTATCACTTTCTCCTAATATATAATACTTTTGGTTCAGTGATTGGATAGGATTCAGGATATCGTTTAATATTACTTAATAAAAAAATATGGTTATCAATCATTTAAATCAGGATTATTTCATATGAAAAATTATATGAATATCAATTTTTTTACTTTATTCTGACAGATCGAGTAATCAGTAGTTTTTTCAATTTTTAGTTTTAGTTTTATTTTTATGAAACTTAACTGCATTTCTATCCTTTGAAACTTTAACTTTACCTTAAATACGATACCTTTTTGTAGTGATGGACATAAGCTCGAGAATGAAGTTCAAGGACTTTATAGTTTAAGCTTATTTTCTATACTTTGAAATTAATTATTTTTCTTCAAGAGTGTTTTAAATATTGAATATAAAAAAGTTAGACCTAAAATATGATTTATTATTGAAAAATATTTTGATTATTCATTTCTGGCTGAATTAAATAGATGTTAAAACCCTTTGCTTAAGCTCGAATCTGGAGCACTAGTTCTATACCAATAAGAAATAAGGAGTGAATGGTCATAAATAACAACGCATTTCAATTATATTAAAATTTATTTAGTTTTTCTTTAATTTGAGGCTCAAAATGAGCTTAAGTTAGAGTTAATAAAACAATAAATATATTAGAAATGAGTAATCGATAAGAAACAAATGTTTAATAACCGATAAGTAATAAAATAATTGAATAATTAGACAAAAGGTCGTAAAAAAGTCTTAAAGACGTAATAACTTTGATTACCATTCAATGACACTTTTGAGCGCCATTTTATAGAAGTATTGGCTGTTGTACTCATCAAACAGTACAGAAAACATATTCTTGTGTTCAATATTTCTAACCATTTATATTAAACAAATAATTTAATTATTAATTATTTAAATATCTATTTCAAGTGATTAATAAATCATTATTAATAATAATGTAATGATTTTCAAGAATGAGTTAATTATTGAAAACGTGATTTAAAATGAAGGGAAAAAAGTATTTTTTCCGATAAATAAATAAAAATATTTTTCTTTTTTTTGTCAATCAGTTTATTATATGTTGTATTTAGTGCTCAACTATTGAAGTGAATTGGAGTCAAAATGTTGTGACCTTCGAATCGATATTTAGTTTAAAACATTTTTTATTTCATTTGATTGAAAATCACTTTAATTAATGAATACTTTATTCAAAATAATAAGTTTTGTGACTGTTTTTTCGAAAATCTGAGAAAAAGATTTGTTTTTTAGTTTTCAAAAATGGGTACAAATGTATTATTATTAATATTTGTAACACTAGTTTCTATCAATTTAGGTAAGGGTTTAATCAAATTTCTTTTTTATCCCTAAATATATTTAGTTTTTTTTCTCTTCTATTTTTCTATTAATTTGTTGTTGATTTTTATTATTAATTATTTAACGCGGAATTAATTATAGGTTTTAGAAATTAAATGGCGTTTAATTGATATCTAATTAGATTTTAATTAATTGATAAATGACTTAATTTTATGCTTAAAATTGTTTTAAAATTCAAAAATTCATTTGAAATATCTGTTTAAAAGTCACTTATTTTCGGATAATTAATATTAAACCTGAGATTTTGCTATTTATTTATATTTATTAAATTTTGATTTCATATTCAATGCACAGGAATTTTGAAAAAACAAAAATATTTCAATAATTTTTCAAAAATCTATAGAAATTTTATTTAAAATCATTAAATTTTTGATGACTAGTCAGACTTATCGCTTAATTGAACCAAAACTATAAAAAAAAGTTGTATTTTGTTCAATGAGTTCAATATTGTATAGTATTTGCAATCAGTTTAAAACCTATTTTTATTTATATTTATTTTGTCAGAACTGAAGCGAACGAAAAATCTCTGTTTTTTTTGCTCTTTAACAGAAAAATAAAATCATGAAAAATGAGGACTTATTTAAAATTTTTCTTCTCATAAATCTTTGATTTTGTTTATAGTTTTGAATTTTGTTTACTCTCTCTTTTTGATCGGAAATGTTTTTTTTTAGTTTTTTCCTGTCATTAATTATGTAATATTTTGTTTAATTTTTCTAATGTTTAGGGAAAGTATTGTTTTTTTGGGGAAATCTCATTTTAATCTTATATTTTTCTTATCATAAAACAATATTTAGATCACATGTCATAATAGTTAAGACATTTTCAATACTGATATCATTGAATAAATAGTTGTTTTAAAAAAAGCTTATTATATGTTAAGTTTTAAAGTTCAGGGTTTTTAACAAAATATAATCTTTTAAATTATTCGTTAATTTATATTATTTGTAAAATTATTCGCAACTCGTTTATCAAAATGATAACTAATATGATAGTTAAAAAAATTGCTAAAAAAAAGTATAATTAGTATGACTTTTCGTCTAATTATATACTTATCTGAAAATAGTTTTTTTGAGCTTTTTATTTAAAAACAAAGAAATTTCGCAATCAGTAAAATCTTGTTTTGAAAACTATTTGTAAAATAAATTCGATGCGCAAAATGTTCTCTCTTTAAGCCATTCTATTAATAACTATTATAGAGAAAACTTATTTATTTGCCTTTCAATCTAATAATGAGAAAAGAAAACTTTTTGATCGATTGAAAAGCTTTTACTATTTCTTAAATAAATTTCTGATGAACTTTACTTTTCGTTATATATATTCCTAAAAACAGTTGTATTTTTCTTTTAAAGTCATACTTAAATTCAATTTTTAAACTTATTATTTAAAGTATAAAATTTTAAAGCTATTGAAAATATGAATTTTATCATAAAAATTATTCAATTCAATGAGTTTTAAGCTCTAAAATATTTAAGATTTATTTGTTTTTATCACTCAAATAGTTTTTGTGTTCAATTTTGTCGTTTTAATTAATCTATTCCGTGACTAATTTTTAGATCTTTTCCTAAAAACAAGTCTTAAAGATTCGTTTCAATGGACTCATTATTTCTGCCTTTTTTGTACAATTACTCAGATTTTCTCTTATTTTGATTTATTGTTTGATTTAAAAAAATGTTGACATTTTCTAATTTATCATTTATTCTAATGAAATATTAATATTTAGAATAAGAAGAAAAATCAAATAGTATTCAAATTGTGTAATATTTGAGCCTTAATTGAATTTTATTTCAATTATTTCGACCCATTTTTTTCATAACACTTTCATTTTAATTTTTAATCACTTCTCTTTTATTTCTTAATTTCAATTAAAATTCTTTGACTGTAATTACAATAAATTAAAACACATTTTTGATAAATTATGTTAAGAATTAGAGCCGATAGTCCATAAAAAAGTAAAACTCAATGGAAACAATATTTTTGTTGAACATTTAGTTTTTCGCATCTTTTAGTTATTCTTCTTCTCTAATAAACTAATCACTTATCAAACACTTATCAAACACTTATTAAACACTTGAGTTATTTATCGCAATAAATATGTATTTAATTGATTGATAAGAGAAATGAGTGCTTAAAGTTTTCTGATCCCAAAATTCTCATTCAAAACGTTTTTTAAAAGTAATAAAAAAAAATTGTGAGAATTGCTTAAAATTTACATTAGATTCAAATAACTTATAGCGTTTTTTCGTTTTATTTTATTGATTTCATTAAGAGTTTAAGAAAATCAGTTTAACATTAATATGAAAAAAATTTAAATTAAAATTTTTCCCTTCACTCAAAAATTTGATGAATTCCTCAATGATTTGATTTAGTTTTTAAAATAAACTTATAGTTTAAAAACTATTTCTGTTGAGAATCGTCTGACATTTAGATAAGAATTTGTTTGAATAACAAGTAAAATCAAATATTCTTACTTTTCATTTAAACTCTTGGCAACAAATTTTTCTTTTCATTATTGATAACAAATTAATGATTCAAATACATAACTAATAAATTCAAGGCTATGAAAATAAGATTCGGTTAACTACCACTTTACCTCTCAAATAAAGCCATTTACTTACCGATAGAATCTTCGCGACCCTGTATTTAATGTTCGAGTTATAAGTTGTTGTCGAAAAAGCAATTCTTGAGATTCTGTTATGTAATTTCATGTCCTCAAGTGAATTCTTACAATTGAAAGTATGCGTATCGCAGCTAATGCATCAAATTTTAATTTTTAATTATATGATCAATCAATTATCTCTTATTTATTACAATTTTTATGAGAAAAAATGGATCAAATTTATATATTTATCATTTGATTGTAAGTCAAGAGCTTTTTATATAAACTTATTTTGAGTCATAAGTTGTAGTAAATTAGGACTTTTCAAAATGATCATAAACTTACATAAAGCAATTTCAAGAATTACTTTTTCGATAATTTATAACTCGAATACAGGGTCGCGAGAATTCTATCGTTAAATAAATAGCATTATATGAGAGGTAAAGCGGTAATTAATAATTATCTCAAAAGAATTTTTTCACAATTTTGCATATTATTTGTTCCAATTTTTTAACATTAGAATCAAATATTAAAAGACAAATGAGATTTTTTGCTCATCAAATATGTATTGAAACCAAATATAAAAGAGGTTTAAATTCTTTTTATTTAAATCTTTATAATTTTTTCCGAAACAATAAAAAAACAGAAGTAATTCTAACTTAGAATTCAGTTAATAAAGCAATAATTTCAGAAAATATGATGTAATTTATGCTTTAATTATATGTTGTTATGTCTTAAACATTAGTATTCAATCCGATATTATTATTATTATTTTGAAAAATCTAAACCATTAAATCATTTCAAGGAATTATATTTTTTTCAATTCCATATGAAGTTGATTTGAATAAAAAGAAAAAGTTTTTTATCTGTGAGGAAAATAAACTCGTTTTCATTTCTCTTTCTCTTCTTTTTTATTTTCATGTTTTGGCGCAATTCATGTTTCTCTTGATTGAAAAAAGCCATTCAATTAAAAGTCCATTATATTTATGCAAAATAAATAACAGTCACATATATTTGGCTTCATTCTTAAGAGGAGTAAACCATAAAATTGGAATTTATATTTAATTAAATAGTTATTTTTGTGTTATTAAGCCTTTCAAAATGAATTACTTATCGATGTTTTAAAAGGGCTCTTATTTTATATATAATTGACGTATTTTGTGGTTCTTTTTCATTATGTTTTCTACAAGTTTTCAAATAAGACTATAAGAAATCTACACATATTTAAAAGTGTTATTAGTTTTTTATTGCAAGTGTTTTAATTGTTTTTTAATTAATTTTTTTCGTAATAAAATTTTTCATACTATTACTTGCACTGAAGTTGTTTTTCAAAACAATATCAAAATATAGATAAAAATATTCAATTATTTAATTTATAATTTTATGCTTCGATAGCGAAAAATATTTTGAATGTGTTTATCTTTTTCGAGACGACATTTATATCGTCTTTAAAGTAAATATATTTCAAATTGATTTCTGGTTTTTTGGTCTATATTTCATTAGTTATTGATCAATTTTTTGCGAACATTTTCTCAATTTTTTAATTTTATAAACATTTTTAAAAACTAAAGAAAAATAGTCAACAAAAATGGTTTTTACTTTAAAATTGAGGTCAAAATGATTATTAAACATTAAAAGTAAAAGAAAAAGTTTTCATTGAATTCATTCGTCGATATTAATGAAAAGTGTATATAAAATGTGTTAATTATATATTTTTTAAATGGTATAAAATAATATTTTTATTCTTCATTACTATTTAACTGATTTATTGACGCATTTTATTTACACATTTCGTGAAATTTCTATAAACTTTTTTATTTACTCAATAATCGGATTTTTAATCGCATCCGATTTTTGAAAACGTGAATTAAATGTGAATAACTATTCGATTAATTGAAGATAAACTCATGATTTATAGGCTTTTGATTTTATTTCAGAATTTGTTTAACTTTTATTTTTCTTATTTTGAAATATTCTAACTTTTTGTTACTTAGCTTTAGTTATAATTTATTGCCATTGTTTTTATTGTGTAATTAAAAGGAAGTGTCATTTGATTTCTGTTTAGTCTCTTATGATATCATTAAATGTTATGTTTGGAAATCATTTCTAAACTTTAAATGATTATGAAATTTAGATTTAAAGGTAAATTTCCATTTATTTAAAGTGTTGAATTCGGTGTCAAATTAATTGATTGATCAGTAATTCTTTTATTACAATTTAATAATTGATATCATTTTACAATTTCTTTCACTTTTGAATTTGAGAAGAAAGAGATTAAGAAATATCTATTTTCAATCATATGAATCATTTATGTCAACAAATGATGGATTTATTTATATGTTATTAAACAAAACATTGTAAACAAAAAACTTTTAGTTAATTATAGAATTTATTATGAATTTTACAAATAGTCTTAAATTATAAGTTTATATCAATATTAAAAGTCATTTCATAACAAATTAACTTAAAATCTAATTTATTTATTCGATTGATTTAGTGATGACTCGTTCGACACTAACAACAAAAACGCCAAAAATGTCCGAAAAGATAATGCGTTGCGATTATTATAATCGTTCCAAATGTTTAGCCAGTGGTAAAGGCTGTGGAGAGTATAAAGAAGTTTGTAAACCACCGGATGGTAACGAAAAGACAACTTTATGTTACGCCTTATGGCACAACACCACTGACAAGGGATTTGTGCCTGAATTCAAGGGCTGTTGGGTTGGAAGTCATAAGGACTGTAACGATAGATCAAAATGTATCGAAAACAGAAAAGAGACTAAAAAACAATTATTTTTCTGCTGCTGTGAAGGAGATCTTTGTAATACTAATATAACTCACATACCATTATCACAAAATATTACGGGTACCAAAGGTTTGCATTCAATACTATTAGTTATTTGTATTTCTAAAGAGACTCAACTTTTAACTCTCTCTCTCTATATAGTGAAGAAATATTTTTAAAAAAAGATTAGATAATAATATGTTAATAAGCACTTTAGCCCTTATTTTAAGCTCATTTTTACTTAGCTTTGAGTGTAATCTAAAAATTAGAAATTTTTAAAACTTTTAGTAAAAATTAATTTTTAAAAATTCAAGTTTTTCGGATAAGATTTTAAGAGAAAATCTTGTAAAATATGCCATTTCTATGTGAGAAAAGTACAGGTGGTATTTTCCTATCCATTAGGAATCGAAATGATTTCTAATTTTTGGATTTTTTTAAATGAAGGATCCTATCTATCGATAGTTTGAATTAATTTTATTGATTAGTCAGCATTTCCTTTAATGAACTCGATCTAGATTTTAGAGTCTCGACTCTATAAATCTCTTATTAAATAATATAAATAAATTTCTAAATTATAATTATAATAAATAATTAATGTATTAATTATGAATTGAAATTTGATTATTTAGAATCATCAGCACTTAACCCATTGAACAGCAGCCTCGACCGACTGCCGCCATCCTCTCCATCACACACAACATTAGCATTAATAACAATCGTTCCCATTATGTCATTATTGGCGCTATTGTTTGCCGGTTACTCATTTCACAGTTACCGCAAAAAATCTCGTATCAATGAAGTGCCAACAAGCGAAGACCCATTAATAGATTCCTGCCCGCCATCACCTTATGTTGGCCTTCGACCAATTCAACTGATGGAAGCCAGAGCTCAGGGAAAATTTGGCTCCGTTTGGAGGGTTAGCTCACATTTCTCTCTTTTTTTTTAATTAATTTAATTCATGAAAAGGAATATTGTTTTTAACTTTTTTGTTCGTTTATTTTTATTTAATTTTATGCAACGATTTTTTAGTCAAATCCATTTGAAAGAGATTTTCTGTTTTTGGTCTTTCTGTTAATCTAACATTAGTTTCTTTGAACTTTGGATTAAATATAAATTTTCGCTCAAAACTTGAGAACTTCTTAACACAAACTTAGAATAACTCTAATTATGCGCAACATTCAATTATAATTTTTTAAAAAAGCTTCTCTTTACCCGTAAATAACATCTTTTTGAAGCAATTGTCAGATTTTTACTCAAATTTACATTAGATTCAGAAATAAAACTTAAAATCGTTGCCAAAGAAAAAAAGAATAAAAGGAAAGCACCAAAACTTTCTTTTTTCGCAACAAACATGTGTTAACTCATAATTAGTTTTCAAATAGTAATGCAATTAATTGTCATTTAGGCGAAAGACGGCAGCGATAAGTTGGTTGCGGTTAAAATATTTTCATTACAAGATCGGCATTCGTGGCAAATCGAACAAGAAGTCTATCGTTTGCCTCAAATGAAACACAAAAACATATTGACTTATTTGGGCGCTGAGAGAAGAGGCGAAGGCCTCAACACTGAGTATTGGCTAATCACAGAATATCATTCTTATGGCTCTCTATGGGATTATCTCAAAGCATATACTGTTGATTGGAATCAATTGTTAACTATAGCTCAAGGAATCGCCAGAGGTTTGCGTTTTATAAAAAAGCATTTATTGTTAGAACTATTCCTCCGAAAGATATCTATTTATTTAACCCTTTCTTCTTTCTGGCAAAGAATAAACAAAATAATTGTTTCTTAATTTCATTTTTCTCTCTTTCTCTTATTTAAATAAATTCCTTTTCAAAAGCATTTCATCTTTTTTTTCGTACGAAAAAAGAGAAACATTTTTCTTAATTTCATTTCTCACTCTTTTGTTTCAGTTCTTGAAACCCAAAACTTTTAGAACTAATTAGTTTTGATTAATCTCTATTTTTTGTTGTTTTCTTTAATGTCTCTAATAAATGACTCTTTAATGATGTGATGAGAAAAAGACCAATTATTCATATCTTAATTCAAATCTAATTCTTAAACAAAATTTAAATTTGTGGACAATAGGTTTAACACATCTTCATGAAGAAATGCCTGCTTCTCATTCGGCCGGGTTTAAGCCGACAATCGCTCACAGAGACTTCAAATCGAAGAATGTATTGCTTACCTCTAACCTCACCTCATGTATCGCTGATTTTGGGTTAGCGCTTGTCTTTTACCCAAATTCTACGTGTGGTGACGCTCACGGACAGGTGGGAACTCGAAGATACATGGCTCCCGAAGTGCTCGAAGGTATCTACTATTTAGATCTTTGATTTTAATTCTGTTTTCAAATGTTTACTGAATCAGTAATTGATGTCTTTTTTACGAGAGTTTTTTATGTTGTTCATTAAACTTGTAAACCAATAACAGAATTTTTTAGCTCATAATTATGAATATTTTTCTTATTTAATGTTTGCCTATTTCGCTATCGGTTAATACATCATTAACTGATATCAATTTTATTTTTATCTCTGAGGCATATGTCAAGTTTTAGATCAGATATCAAAGTTTTAATATTATTTCTGTTAAATTATTGTTCGCATAAACTGTAAGAAAAAGTTAAAGTCTCGTTAAATTTTTTGATTAATTAGGTTTTTATGACCAGAAAAATACTTTATAATGCTATTAATTCTTGTTTTTATATAGTTTTCGAAATTAATGTCTTTTTAATGTCTAATTAGTTTCAACTTTCACTTAAGGTTTCACTCATTTAAGCGAATAATAAATTTAAATAATAGTTAAACAATATTTGAATTACCAGTTAATACCATTAAAATGTTTGAGAATTGCTCTTTTTTGAGAGCTATTTTTCTGTCTTAAAGGAAGTTATATTTTTAAAGATGAAACTAAATTATCATAAAAGCTTTAGTAACAGAAAAACTTGTGAAAAATAAATTTTGAGCCAAAACAGTAGTGAACTTTTAATTTGTTCTCTCATGAACTTTGGATAAAATACAACTTTTTTTCTCAAACCTGAGCTCTCATTCATTTAAGTGTTCTTAATATAAACGTTGAATAACTATTTATACGCAGTATTCAATCATAATTGAAATTAAGTTCACTTTTATCCTAAAGTAACCTTTAACGACGTACTATTTAGACAACAGATAACTCTTTAATAGGAGTTAATTGTAATAATTAGCCATCAAAAAAAAAGAGCACTCAATCATACTTAGAGTTATACCAATTATGTAAAACTTGAATCGAAAACTAATAGCAATTATTTTACTATTTGTCAAACTTATGAATGAACTATTTTCAAGTAATTAAGTTGAGTTTGATTTCAAGAAAATAAATATTTATTCAAAAAAGAGATTTTAATTTTATATCTCTTTGATTTGAAATAAACTTTAAGAAAAGTTTTATTTTGTTTTAAGTTTTTGATTAATTTGATGACTAAATTTATTTATATATTAAGTTTATTTGACTAAATATTAATTGAATATTTTGTTTGATTTCAGGTGCTATTAATTTTTCGCGCGACTCCTTCTTGCGTATAGATATGTACGCGTGCGGTCTTGTACTTTGGGAACTATTGTCTCGCTGTAGCACTAATGAGATCACTTGCGGTGATTATCAGTTGCCATTCGAAGAAGAGTTAGGAGTTGCACATCCATCACTTGAGGATATGCAAGAATGTGTCGCTCAACAAAAGAGGAGGCCTGTCCTCAAAGAACAATGGAATAAACACATGGGTATGAATGCCTTGTGTCGCACTATTGAAGACCTTTGGGATCACGACGCGGAGGCTCGACTCTCGGCCAGTTGTGTCGGAGAGAGAATCGATGCACTTATGGGACACGAGTTTGTTGTTAGTATTCATTTGATTTGTTCTCATAAATAATTAACTTTTTTCATTCATTTTTTGCATTGTTTTCAATATCAGAATTTGAATTCAACTCATGTCTACTCACAGATCATTAATTTACTAAAATCTAGGCTTTATTGATGTTTTGATAAAAATCAGTTTTAAATCTTCATTAATTAGCAGTCAATTAATTCAATGACTTTATTCATAATATTAGACATTAATCTTAGGCTCTAATCATTCGATTATTAATTTTGATTAATTTTTTCTAATTTTTAGGTAAGTTTACAGAATTCAATCAACTATAAGGTCTCATATAATAAAACGCCGATATCTAATGGCGGAGCACTCATTATGCGAGAGACGAGTACGTGAAACATAACTAATTGTTTGCATGGGAGAAAAGTTATTGATTGAAAAAGAGAAGATTTATTCATAAGAAGAAAATTTTATTAACTATTCTGTAAGCAAAACAAAAAAGCCTCAATTAATTGAAACCTCGTTCATAACTATTATCATTAATTGATTATCACTTTATTATTATTAAACCAAAAGATATATTGATTTTTTTAATTATTATTATTATAAATACATACAATTGCCTCAAAACAAAACAGAAAAAGAGAGAACGAGAGCTTATTTCATAATAGCCGGCGACAAAATACTAAGAAAATCACAAAAAAGTTCATTTTTATTTAGCCCTCAATATACACAAAGAATTTTTTTCGCTTGAAAAGTAAAGAGCAGACAAAAAATTCGATGAGCTATATGTGAAAACTAAAGTTCGGTGAAGTTTAATAATTTTATTGATGAGTTTCCTAATTATAATACCTCTTATCATAAAAATCGCATTCATTTCACAAAAATTCACATTTCATTTTGATTTCATCTGTAAATTATATTATCGAAAGACAATTTACCATTTAATTCATCGTTTTTTTCATTATATTATATATAAATTGGTGTATGTGTTGACTCTTAAAACTGTTAACAAATAACTAATTTTTTAAAAGAAAATATTGAGTTTAAAAATGCTTTCCTATCAAGTATTTGATTAAACTTTTTTTAGAAAATTTATTCTTAAATAAGAATTTGTTTTACACAAAAACTTAATTTAAACTTTTGGAAAATTATTTTCTTCGGTATTCGTATTGCTCACAATTTTTTTTTATACTTTACAAAATTGATAACAATCTTAATATAAACAGCAATTATTAGATCAATATTTACAAAAAAATTTCTTAACTTATTTTAATTAATTGGATTTAAAGTCCTTTTAGTTATACTATTTTTTGAAAGAAATGACGAGTTTTTACAAAATACGTGATATGAAAGCATTTTATATTTGTTATTATAAGTTATTTGTTAGGGTTTAATAAAACAACACATATTTTTTAACGAGACAAATACGAGTGAAACGCATGTCATTAAAATACATAAACAAACACAGAATACATAAATTTCTCGAAGAATTTCATTTTTAAATATAAATCGATCACAAGAAACAAACACTAAATATAACACAACACACAATAAGTTGTAATTGATTTGTTTTTTTGTTTCTTTTCTTATAATTTTTCTCATTAATTATACATCTTATGTGTTCTCTGATATATATATATTATACATATATTTCAAATCTCCATTTCTTGGATAATAATTCAAACACAAAAAGGTTGTTATAAACCATTTTTTGAAAATCCCGGTTCCAAACGGGTCTTATATATTAAAAGATATAAAAAATCATAAGAACCGGTTCTGAAAAAAATTTAAGACATTTTTTGTCGGACAGGTTTTCTCGTACCTGACTTTTTATTAATTAAATTATTTTAGGGTTTTTTCTTTTTTGACAAAACAATATTTTCATTCAAAAGCTTTTAAAAATAATTAAGATTTTAAATTTTATGATTGAAAAAAAAACGTTTTTCTCTTAAACTAAGATAAAAGACATTTTATGTTATAATACTATTTGATTATTAAGATTAAGACAATTATAACATTGATTATTGTAAATGCATTGATAAAATATTTCAATTTTGTTAGTGTTTAAATGAAATGATACTCAAATCTCTACTGTTTTTTCAAATCTAAATCAATAGTTACTTCTTTTTGTAACTTATGTTTACTTTTTTTCCCTTCAATTCATGACAAAAAACAAACAAATTATTTGCATTTTATTATTATTTGTTAAATGAAAAATAAATTTAAAGCTAACAATGAATTCTGTTTTTTACGCAAATTATTCAAATGTTTTTTATATTAGTTTTTATACAAAACAATAATCAAATAGTTTTCAATCGAAATTCTTTGGTCTTAAAAATCTGGTCACCCGTTAAAGACCCGTTAGAACCGATCAGTTAATTGATGTAAAAATAAAATCAATTGTATGTTAAAAAAACAGTCCAGAGATTTGAGATTTGAATCAGTGGCAAAACTGAATCTTGTGTTTTGAAAAGTTTTCATAAAAGTTAAAAATGAAGTGAAGTCTAAACAATAAGTTCAAAATTACAAAACAATAGCCATATATTATATATTTTATAATCAATACTTTATTTCAATTTCAATTTAATAGTCAATATCTGTCTGTCTTTTCCATCACTTTCTGTTATGAATATATTCTGCGCTGTTTGAGAAAAGTATTGTTAGATAATTATTATTATTGATTTGATTAATAAATTTAGATTAAAATCAGCGTTAAGTTTAGCCATAAATTGCAATTTCAAGAGTATTGTTGAAGTGTTTATAAAGTCTTGTTATAAATGGGTTGAAGTGTTGTTTGAAGGGCTGATTAATTTATAATTAAAATTCTTTATACTTTAAAATCATATTCTCTTTTAGTGTTAGTTTTGAGGGATTTATTGAGATTTAATAACAGTTTCTGTTATTTATATTCTAATGAATACTTATTGAAAGGGATCGACAGACAATTCACTGACCATTAAATACGAATTGAAATAAATTAAACTCAAAACTTATTTATTTACTTTTATGAATAAAAGGAAAAACAATAAGATTTCTAAAGTTCTGATTTTTAAGTTAAGCCACTTATTAAAAGGAAAAAAATTGATTTAAAATGTTGTAAAGTCGTTAATAACGTGAACTGAAGCACGTAGTTGTCGACAATAAGTCCTAATGTCAGCCAATGAAAGCTCACAAAACTTTCTTACCCTTTGCTCGAATAGGAAATATTCGGCTCTCATTCCGAGAACTCGATGAGTGCCCGTAAAAATCCGGTTTAGATTTTATTAACAAGTTTTTACTTTTATTTTTCAAAAGTAGCACTAAATGCAAAACATCTGTAAAACCTATTTTGCTATGGGTTTTATGTCTAACTCAGGAATTTTTTTCGTTTATCATTTTTTAAATACTTTGTTGTTTTGTGAAACTTTTGTTAATTTATCGTAAAAACTATTTTTAGAATCATTTTTAACCGACATTTGAACTCTTAATTAAAATTAATTAATCGAAGGATTGAATCATTTTGTTTTTAAATCAGACCTTAAGTGTGGCATCAATTTTGGAAAGTTTATTGTATAACAAAATAAGTGTTTTATTGATTGTCAAGTTTTAGGAGTTGTGTAAACAAAGAAAAAAAGTACTAATAATTGATTGTTTTAGTCGTTGATATAATACTGAAAATATGTTTAGGTTTCGATCGATAATGTCTTTAACAATATTATTGATTCAATTGAATAACACAAATATATTCTAATTTTTCTCACAAATACTTACATTAATTGTAAAAATAAGAAAAATTAATATTATGTGCATTAAAAACATTAATGAACTCTCACATTAAAAGTTAGCCAAAAGTTACATTTTTGGGTAAAAATTATAATTATTTTATATAAAGTAAGAAACAATTTGTAACAAATTATGAGAAACTATTTGTCTATTCATTACAAACATTTAAATCATTTGTAAATACAATGTTTTTTATATAATTGAATGTTTTCTCTGCGAAATATTCATTGCTCTAACAATTTATTTGACGAGTTAATTGTTTTATAACCACACTTAAGGATTTGCTTCAAAGGACTCATCAATTCATTAAATCCTTTGAAGAGAGAAAATAATTAGTGAGCTTTTAAGGGTTAGACTTATGTGTTGGCTGTTGTGTGCCTTTTATTTAAAAGCATAAACATTTAATTTACTTGATTTTGTTTTGTCATCTGATTCGAGCACTTTTTTCTTCATGTCTATAAAAAAAAAGTTTTTTTAAATGTATTTTGAAAAATAAAGCGTAGTTTAACTTTAATCTAATGACTATTTTTTGCTCTTTGAATTAATTTTAATTCAAAAGTAAGTGTAAATAGTTTTTTGCCTTTCTTTTGTTCATTTCATGTGTATTTCAATGATTTAATTATTGATTTATAATTAATAATAGCTTTACTGTCATTAAACTCATAAATCAATACAAGAAGTCGAAAATATTTTCTATCAAATAGATATTGGTTTTGAAAATTTAGGAAATAATGGATTCAATGAAAATTATATTTACAGTAACTATTTATTTAGTTGAAAAAGAGAAGAAATATTTATTAGTGACTAACAATTAAAATATTTAGTACACCAAACCCATGACTGAATCTTAAGTGAACAGAATTTCTTAAAAATCTTTTTCTCACAGTTGTTATTGAAAAATAAGAAAAGGATAAAAATTAGCGGGAGCTTGAGCGCCGTTTAGACGCCGTTCAGGTGCGGAAACACGTGAAAAACGTGGGCGAGAATTTCATTTCTAACTGATTTGAGTCTCTTATAAACAAAATTACCGGCATTTCTATTATGAGAGCTTAGTATTTGATATATTTTTTTTCACAATCGCTGCATTAAATGATTAGATAAATGACATAAAAGCTATTTCTAGGAATTTTCAAGTATGAAAATTCTCTTATTCTGTTGATAATAGAGAATAATTCAAAGTTCGACTATTATTGTTGATAAAACACCTGTTTATTTGATTATAATATATTAGCGCAAAAGCCGTTGGAGACAAAATACTAAAATAGTACATATATTATATTTTTTATGTGTTGTTTTCTAAAGCAATTAATTCAATGATAAGAATGTCATCAGTAATAGTGAATAAACAGAGATATCGCGCGTCAAATGATAGACACCATAATATATACAGAGTTTTTGCAATTATTTGAATAAGTCTTTATCTTATTCTTATGATAGGATTACTTTGTTTCTCATGACTTCAATGAATTTCAAATATTTTTTGAGTTGGTGTTCAATTGGTGTTCAATTCTTACTCCAAAGTTATCCTCAAATTATTAAACATGTATTTCAATGTTTCAATTTAGAGATCATTTTCACGTACAAATTGAATGATTTATTTGAGAAATAAAATTCAGATTCCTTTAAATGAAAGCATCGATTGTTTTGGAGTTCATTTTACATCAATATAAACAAAAGATCGAGAAATTCAGATGAATATAAATATAACCAAAACATGTTATTGTTATGTTTGATTCATATTTCAGGACCTCAAATAGGATTTTGTAAACAGATGTTGAAAAATAATTATTCATTCAAAGGAATATCGATATAAAATGGATAGAAAATGTTATCTCAATTGAACTAAATTATCATTCCTATAAATAAAGGGTTGCATTCAATTCGATGATAAGGAATGAAACAAAACATATTTATATTTGAGATAATTTTATAAAATCAATAAATGATGCTCTCAATAGGCATAAATCAAGAATATTATTTTGACTCCTAGTGTTTCACATTGTTTTTTCTGTCCAACTAAAAAATTGAGTTCTTATATTTCATTTGCATTACTTTTAAAATAATTGGTTTCGATTTTCAGAATTGAAACGCAGTCTTGTTATAAATTTTATCAGAATCTAGTTTTAGGCAATCTTAATGTCATTGGTTCGAAACACTAAGTATCGATCGGTTTGTGATTGAGATATAAATGAATTTCAAAGTCCAGACCTTGTATCAGATTAATTAACTCTTCACTCAAAACAATAGATTTGTATTCAATGAGAGTTTGGCGATTAAAAAAATCTATAGTTTCACTGGAAAAACATTAGAGAAAGAAACAAAAAAAACAATTCCGATAGAAATCGAAACCGGAATTTTGCCAAACTATTAAATGAAAATTAAATTCTAATCTTTTAATAATAAACAAATTCAAATTTTTTTCGCTTGTTCGATATCTACTGTAATTAATTTTATCAAAAATGATTAAAAAAAATATTAAACTTTAAATAATTAGATAATTAAAAATTTCAACTTTAACCTTATATTAGGCTTCAAATGGTATATTTAATAATTAGCATCAATTTATAGTTAATAATTAGTCATCTTTTAAGTGTGACTTTTTAAATTTCATAACTTTCATTGGTTGCCAAAAAACTGCCGTTAAAAACTTTATGAGACAAAAGTCATAACAGGATTCATAAAATGCTATTTAATGATTTTAATATAAATAATGATTATATAATTTTGATTATGCAATAAAAAAACTAACGAGAAAGCAATTGAAACTTAATGGTATTGCACAATGAATTTCACGGTTTATGAATCTAATGCTGGAATTCAAATGCTTATTATTTTGAATGAATAAATCGATCACAAAAAACGCAACTGTAATGAACTGTTTTTTTCACGATTAATTATACATTACTTTTATTCAGCAGATCTGGTACTAAAATCTTCAATTCTCGGAATTCATTTTTTATTTTACATAATGATTAATTGAAAGCAAACAAAAATTTCTTGGAATTCTGGCAGGAGATTGAGGTCGCCATCAGTGGCGGAACTCACGCTTTAGTCGTATTTAAGTTTAAGACAAGTTTTTTGGATTGAATATTAAGTATTTTAGTTATCGATAAACGTGAGTAAATTATTTTCTCAAAATATGACACAATCTGAGAGAGTAGAAAAAGTCCAAAGAAAAGCCATCAATATATTTGTTATAAATTGAGTAAAAGATGTTTATGAGGAAAGGCTTAAAGAACTTAATGTGTATTCACTACAAAAAGGAAGGAATTCTAAAGCCATACTATCATTGTATAAAATCAAGTATAAGTTCAATACTATACCTAATCCTTGGATTAATGAGTTTTCTTTGATAAATACAGGAAATGGGATTATTTCTAGATATACCTAATAATACACATAAATGTAGACATAAATACAGATAAATATAAAACTAGAATATTGTTTAATTCACTGCTTTCTGACAGACGCGATTAGTATTGATGATAAGTGTTTGACGAGAAATGTATATCACTTTTTATAATTTAAATTTATGTTTCTTAAAAATTGTTTTCACATTTGTAATTTTTATGGGTTGCCACAAGTGAGTAACTACAGGCTATTGCGAAACAAACATCATTATCATTATAAAAGCTTTAATTAGTTTCTCATTGATTTATTTGAAAAAAATGCTAAGTTTTTAAATCTAAATTTCTTTCAAAGACACGAAAAACGTTATTTAACGAGACATTAAGCACGTAGTCGTCGGCAAAGAGTCTGTGTATTTATGTATTTAAATAAATTAATTTTGTTGTTTTGTCGCCAAATTTCACATTTTCTTACTGTCAAAAAAATTATGATCTTTTACTTTAAGAGTAAAAACAACTGTTCAGTGCTTTAAACTTTGAAAGTTATGACTTCTTTTAAAACTACTTTTTTCTTAAGAGGAAGTTTAATAACAACTTTTCATTTCAAGTATTGCGTCATTTTTTGGGGTAAAAAAATTACGTGTCCTTTAAATATCAGTTTACAATCAGTAATATTTTGATATTTGTTTGAACGGAAATTAATTCTAAATATAGCTCAAGAAAGATGTCAAAAATTATGTTTAGAAACTATTCAACAAATGCGTTGAACACAATGTAATTAAATTTTATTGATTGTCATATTTTCTCAATTCAAAAGTTGAAAAACAAATTTCGATTCTGAGGAAAATGAATTGTTTATTAGATATGCAGGACTTGAGGCGACAGAAAATAAGATAACTTTATATATAGTTTAATATACATTTCAAAGAGAAGGCGTTTAATCTATAAAAATAAAAGCCGACAGAAATGTTAATAAACATTATGTGATAAAAAAATGACTTAAAAAAGAGAGAAAGAAATGCAAATACAGTTAAATATAATAAAATTTTTATGTTGTATAATGTATTAAATGAACGCCTTCTGCAGCAGATGTTAAGAACTGAAACAAATAAAGTTGTGCGATAATAAAAAAAAGTCGAGCACAAATTAATCAACTTTTACCTTAAAAAGAGTTGAAAATCCCTTTCTTTCAAGTCATAGACTTATTATTTTATAGAAAATATTTGTTTAAATTATATTTAATCAAATTATAGGAAAAAATGTTTTCAATTGCAATAAACTACAAGTTTATGATTGATATGCGAAAAAAAGAGCACAATAATAATAAATTTTGGCCTTAAAAAGTGTTGTAATTTTCTCTATTTATTTCTTTATTTAAGTGATAGACTCATTATTTCGTTGTTAAGATTACTTTAAATTGCTCTTAATTATGACTAAAACCCAGAAAAAACTTTTCTAAATTAGTCCAACTAGTTTTCGGGAATTTCCAGTCAGTGATAATTAGAGAACACGGATCTGAACAAAAAAATTGATGCCATTATTCAATTAAGTCTTTTTCAATACATAATACGCTAATAAAAAACTAAAATCTATTTTTATCTCTTGATGAATAAGTGAAAAAACAACTTTTATTTCGTGTTTAATAAAGTCAGTGTCCTGTTTGTACTTCAGGTAAACCTATTTTGTTATTCACTTTAAACTAAAAAAACTTTTCTCTTTACGATTAGATAAATAAGATTTAAAGGTTAAAAAACATTTTATAATTCATTACTTTAAACGAAGGACTTATTAAAAAAGAGATATGAATTAAAGTCTAAGTATTCAAGGATTTCGTTTCTGAGAAATGTTTCTATAAATACTCATCAAATTATAAAAACCTCTTTGAAAAAAAGAAACAGGAATTAGGTTTGGGCTTAAAAACACTATCTATATTGAAACACATCAAAAAGTTAGTCATCGATGAGACATAAGCCATACTTCATGTGACTTAATGCTTGTGTTTACCCAATAAAACAATTAATTTAAAAATAGTTTTGAGTTCTATTCAATAAGACTTGGCTTAAATTCCTGTCTGTAGTCATTGTGCGAAAACAATAACAATTATTCAAATATGAAAAGTAATCAATTTTTTATAATAAGTTTACGCCTCTGAATGATCACTAAAAAAGATAGACTTTATTACGTAAACTGTTTTTCTCTCATTGATTCTTAAATGAATAGCAATCACGTAATCCTTTCTAATCGTAAAAAGGGTCAAAACTACTGATATTTTCTCATTGAATAATATTGAAAGTGTAGATACCTTTTAACGATATTCAGGCTTCGCTTAAGTTTAATGATAACACAAGCTTTAAGGTCGCGCTGGAGAGCGTTATCGATGCGAAGTACGCAAACGCTTTACGCGAAACGGATGATATCATTGTATTTCTAGCGCTCTGATTGGCTCAAAATGATATCATTGTATTTTCTATTGGCTCTCAAACGATTGTATAGTCTTATGGCTTATACTCGGTTTCATATAAGTTGAAGGACTGCTCATATTATGAATCAGTCAAATCCTGAACTTAAAATTGTGAGCACTGCTATAACGAATACGAATTGAGTTAAACACTGACTAAAAGTTTACTAAACTTTAGCCAAAAGTTTTCAATTCATAGGAATTAATAGAGATTTCTATAAAAAGCGATAAAAAATATTTCAATTATTTGTTGCAATAATTTTGTTGACTATTATATAATCGTTTGAATGTTAGAAAATGTTGACAACAGCGAGAAGAAGTTTATCGCTTTCTGGCGGACGTATTATTATTGACCAAACGGCGTTTCCCTCCTATTCACCTAATGGTCAACAGTTCCCGTGGGAGGAAGACGTCGATGTGATCAACACTCCAGACATTGACCCATCTTTTTTCACTGACGATCCCTTCAAGAAGATGTCCAACAATGCAATTGATAACTATATGGACGACAACATGATTATCGGAAATCAAAATTCTTTTAATGACGAGACATCTCAACAATCAATACAACAAACACTTGAAGACAACGTATTCATTGATTTATCTCAACTAATAAGTCAATCAACTGAAGAAAACTGTATGACAGTAACTGTTAATGAAGAGTCATTTGTATCGCCCAATCATGTACTCAATAACACATACATAGCATCGACTACTGCACCAGTTCTTCATTATCTTCAACCACAAAAGACCATAGAATCGATTGTCTCATCCGTTAGTATTCCTGTCATCACAAACATCATTGACATGACATCCAGTCATTCGGAACAAGAGTCGTACACATTATCACAACCACAACAAGTCTCCAGTCCTTCACATTCGTCACAATCATTGACACCTCCGATGACATCAAGTCCTTCATATATACCGTCGTCTTCTCCGGCACTCTCTTATACCTCATCGACGACTCAGTCATACTTTGTTCCGTCAGTCGAAGCCATGAATACTGACAGCAACGCAACAATTGATACCATAATTGAGACCAAACCCGAATTGAATTTTCTTCAGCCGACTGTAATTAACGATCATTTATATACACTTCCATCGAGTACTTCATCAAAGCGTAAGTCATCGGTTGAGACCAAAGACAAATATCAACAAATCCGAAAGAAGAATAATATGGCCTCAAAAAAGTCTCGAATCACAAAACGAGATAAACAAAAACAAATGGACGAAAAGATCGCTTTTTTTGTTGAAGACAACAAAAAGTGTAAAGAAATGATCGATAGGATGGAGAAAGAGATCGAGTGGTGTAAAAATTATCTCTTTTCTAAAGTAGTCGGCGCTTCAAAGAGTCAAACCTCTAAATAAATGACAACTTAAATAATATTTATGTTAATTATAATTATATTTATAACTTATTTAATACTAATTTCTATCAAATTGATAGAAAAGTTATTTTCATATATTCTCTTCTCTCAAATTCCTATTTTAAATGAAACACATTTTTTTGTATTTTTTGTGATTTTACACAATTTTTATTTTATTTATAAAAGTATTTTTGCATTAGCAAAATATGTTCATTTCATTTCTTCAATGAATAGTTTCTTTTCATTTCTATTGTAAATACATATATATTCAGAAAATATATTGAGATAAATATTGATTGTTTTGTTTTGAGAGCGTTTTTAAGTATTTATGACTAAAATGTTTTAATATTTTATTCAATGCATCAAAAATATTATAATTATATGCAATGAATGCAATAATAATAAAACGATTAAAAATAATATGACTTTTTATTGATTTAATCTTTTCACAAGTCTTTCTCAAACGAAGGCTATTTTCGATATATTTTTATAAGTTTTTTATGAGAGTTGAGACAATTTATACAAACATAAGAATGAAATCATTTAAACCCATAATGAAAACTATACTTTTTTTTATAGTGTCATATAATTTAAGTGATTATAAACTCCCACAAAAATTCTCACGTATTAGAATTTAATCAGTGAATGCTTGACATCAAAAATGGAATTTTATTTAAACCAATGCCGGGATTATAGGTTTCAGTAATTCTCTGATTAAATAGTTTTTATCGTTGTTTTAACCAAAGCTATTAACGAAGTTTTTGAGCTTTGTTTTAATAATCTATATCTGATCTTTGAGGGCTCTTTCTTTAATCAAATTTGATGTCAATATTAGTTAATAAATAACTGTGTGGGTTAATCATTTCTGTTAATCATTTCTGTTTTCGACCTTTAATGCATTTTTTAATCTCAATCAAAAAATGTTACTTTAATGTTTATCTCTAGACTTCGAGTTTATTTGAATTCTTTCAAAAGTTAGTCTATAAAAACTTGTCGCTTTAACCGATAAACCTCTAATTATTCAGAAATTTTATCTGAAATTTAAGATAAAAACCATTTCATAAGCGCCAAAAGAACCCTTTCATGAAAACCATTTCATTTAAAAAGTTATTTTATTGGTTCAAATCTGTGATTAAAAACTATTTTCAGTAAAGACTGAAGATTGAAATCAGTTGAAAGTTTTTACATCCAATCGTTTTAAAATAAATTAAAGTTTGAGTCAACAAAATGAAACAAAATGAAGAACTGATGGAATCAGTTTTAAAAATTGTGGTAAATTTTTCATTAACTCCAAAATAGTTGACTCTTATCTGAGATAAAGCTATCATTACCTAAACTAATATTTTTCTTTAAGTAATTCAAGTTATAAAAAATAATTTTTCAAAGAAAAAAAGTTATTTAAAGACTAAATATCCGTCAAATTATTGAATATGTAATAAAAATTGGGTGAAATTCTCATAATTTAATTTAATATTCGTCTCAATAAACATGTAAAAAGTTATTGATATTTAAAACTATTTTGAACTCAATTCTTAAGTTTTGTTGACGAATGACTTAATGCCAAATATTATTGCAAAGCACGTGATATAAAGCGCATGCGTTTCTATATATGTTATATTCAAAGACCATTTTGTCTAAATTGAGTCAAATTAAATGAAATATTATTTAAAATGCTATGTTTTGAGTCATAGACTCCTTAAAAAGCGTGTATTTCTTTATTATTAAGGCATTTGAATAATATTCTATTTTTTAAACATTAGATAAAACTAATAATAAATTGTAATAAAATAATAAATCGTCTGTTAATTGAAGTGTTATTAAAACTGAATGTTTTGATAGACTTTTTACGCAAATACTTTGCGTTATTTTCGTCTCAAATATCACTTTAAAAAAATATTTTTATGGATTTTTTTCTCAATTAATTTTGTTTGACTTCCGATGAAAACAATTGCTTTATGACTTGTTTTTTGACCTCAAAATGACGCAAATTAAAGACGAGTTGTTTTTAAATAATAATTATTTGATTAATAATAATAATAATGATATGAATAATGAGACAAATATTGAGGAGAGGTTTGAGTGCGACTGCAAATTGGGTCCAAACGATAATCCTTGTTACGAACAATTCAATATCAAAGACATGATTGACCACAGAATCGATTATCAGTCGTGTGACTATTGGGACGACGACTGCTATAATTTGCTCAATGAGAGGATCATTGCTATCATGTATTCAGTCATTCAGTTCTTTGTTTTAAACACTTTTTGAACACATTTTCCAATAAAAATAATTAAAACTCTAAAAAACTTTTCTCTAAACCTCTCGAACGGGTAGTTTAGAAACAATTGATTATCGATCAAATTGAGGACAAACTTGAGATTAAGTCATATTTTATTCAGTACTCTATAAACTAATAGTAGATTCAAAACTATTAATCAAATTAAGGAAAAACTTGAGATAAACTAATGATCGATTAGTCGTTGAATTAATTTCTAATGCATTTTCAAAACGCACGAAAAACTTCTAAACTGTTGACAGAATTTAAACAAAAAATAATAACTCAATAAAAAACAAAATAAACTACAAATTAATTAATTATTAACCAATTTTTGATTGATTTGCTTTAGGTCTGTATTAATAAACAGTTCGTCTGAATCGCAAAACACAAACCATAAGCCAAAAAAGAGGGTCAAAACAAGTACTAAATTTTTATGGAAAGGCAAACCTGTCTGTAAGAAATTGTTTCTATTCGTTCACGCCATCAAAAAACCCAAATGGAGTTATCTTAAGAAACGATACCTTAAATATGGAGTAGAGCCCCGACAGCACCAAAATAAGATCAAACCTGTCAATAATAATGCCATCAATACTGAAGAACGAAAAACAATCGTCGAATTCATTAAAGATTACGCCAAACAAAACGCTCAAAATCCCAACTCTGAATCACAAATACTCCTACCGTCTGATAATACGGTTAAATCAATTTACAGACTATTTAAAGATAACTTTACCGAAAGAAAGATTAGTTACGAAACGTTTAGAAATGTTTGGAAAAGCCATTGCTCTCACATTAAATTTCAGGCTAAAAATGATAAAACGCTTGTGATTGAGTTCATTAAAAATTACGCCAAACGCTATTCAACTGATACTAATTCAAAAGTGCAAATACTTTCGTCCGAACATAACGTGAAAATAGTTTATTTAGAATTCAA
The DNA here is from genome assembly GCA_034697245.1 of Malaconothrus monodactylus. Lineage (NCBI taxonomy): Eukaryota > Metazoa > Arthropoda > Arachnida > Sarcoptiformes > Malaconothridae > Malaconothrus > Malaconothrus monodactylus. Next base: position 2,941 of record JAQIWZ010000064.1, on the reverse strand, counting down.
AGAACTATATAATAGTGACATAAGTTATGATGTGTTTAACCACACGTGGAAGACCTGCTGCGGTAATATTAAGTTTGAGAACACTTCTCATTATAATAAACGAAAGTGTAGTCATTGTGGTGTTGACGGACACACCAATCGTAAAATTGGTGACCATTTCTTGTGTCCGCTCAGAGAAAGCGAAAGCGGACTCTCGGGTTTCAGAATGAAAGCAATTCGTAAATGAAATTCATTTAAATATTTTCATTAAATATTTATCAATTAATTTTGTGTAAAGTTTTTCTTCCGTTCAAATTATCTACATTTGAGAAAATAAACTTAGAATATAATAAATAACTTTTTTTTAAAGAAATTATGCAAAAAATGTCCTAAAAATTAGTTCAAATACTTTAATCCTAAAAATTATTTCGCATTATATTTAATGTAATTGTTTTCTAAGCTTTAATTGAATAAAATTTATGACGTTTTTAAGTTTTAGAAGTTTGAAAGTATTTATTTCCATGAATTATTTCATTTTATAGTATTTCACTCATCAAAAAATTTTTATTACACTTTTCAGACATTATCGGAAAAAAGTTAGTTTGAAATTAACGCCAATTCAAAACTTTTTAGGCTTAAAGCTATAAACTTTCAAAAATCATTGTTAACTAATTAAGTGCTAAACAAATATAAATTCCTGAACAATAAATCAATAGGGACTGTACTAAAAGCACATGTTATCTAAACTTGAAATGTAAACAAACTCTAAAAACTATGTTTAATATTTGTCAGAAATGTTTGAGAAAGTTATTAATTAAAAGACAATTTAAACCACAATTACGTTTAATATCAGTTATATTTTACGGTTCGGATGACTTTAGTTTAGTTACTCTTAAACTTCTTCACCAAAACTTTATTTCTCAAAACAATAACAAATTGATAACTGAATTGCATTTAGTTTCGGGTTCAAAGTCTAATAAAGTGTTGAAATTTGGTCTTCAAAATCAATTAATATGTCATGAATTTCCGTTTCGAGTCCCCAAAGATTACTATGACATCGGAGTTGTCGCTTCTTTTGGACATCTCATACCTAAAAGTGCTATAAATGCCTGTCGTTTAGGTATAAATACAAAGTTTTTTTTCAGTCATAAACTCTCATTTCATATTAATTGAAAACTTTAATAATTAAATCATTTAAGACTTTTAGCTTAGAATTAACTCAAATTTTTCAAATTCAAAAACCTCTAAAATTGTGAGACTTTTTCTAAGATTAAAATCGAAAGTTTATGCGAATGGACGCAATTCGATGAAAATGAATGTTTAATAAATTTATTTGAAAACTGATTTAATTAAAGGTATGCTTAATATTCACGGGTCACTATTGCCGCGATGGAGAGGCGCCGCACCTCTTAATTATGCGATACTTAATAATGATTTAATGACTGGCATTACAATTATGAAAGTCATGCCTAAAAAGTAACACTTTATTGAAATTTTTATTTCGGTATTTATTTATTTGCTTAAAATTTAATTTAAATTAATATTCTTGAGGTTCGATATCGGAGATATAGTTATGAAAAGAGAATATAAGATCCCCTCAAGAAGTACTGCTAAACAGTTAGTCCAGCCTTTGGCACAAATTGGCGCTCAATTAGTAATAATAAAATCTTAATTAAAACAAATGATAATCTGTTTCTTTCAATTTGTTTTAGTTATGGGAATGTTTATGTCATTTAGAAAATAGTTTAAACAATTCAAAACCACAACCAGAAGAAGGAATCACTTATGGTATCAATTATTAAATAGAAAATATATTTCAATTCAATTTGACTTTAAGGAAAGTTTTGAATATTTGAAAAGCGCCCAAATTTGATGAAACTTATGGTGCGATAAACTGGTCAACAATGACTTCATATGAAATCGATCGCAAGTTTCGCGCATTTGTTGGTTATATTGATATTTATTGCAAATGGATTGACGGAACTCTTCTTAAACTTCATGATATCATTGATCCTGAATTAGTGGCAACTCTTAAACTCAATCAACTATCAAATTGCGAAGAACCAGAGCCTGGATTTGCTTTTTATCATAAAAAGAGACGCATTTTATGCATAAGTTGCGCAAATAATACGTGGTCAGCATTTAATGGTTTTACTCTCAAAGGACGGAAACGTTATACTGCTCTTCAGTTCAATAATGGTTTTATTAGTAAACATCAAAAAGTAATTTTAGGCTCTATTAGTTAACTATTTATTTCAATAATAACTAGACTCAAATTTTTAATTAATTGAGTTCACAAACGATTAGATTCTTCTATAATTAATTTATTAAAAAGAGTAAAATAGAAAATTTTCCACTATATATACAGCATTTATCTTTTATAAAGAGATCTTTAAACATCATTTATAAACAAAAATAATTGTTTCAATGATTTTTGATTAACGATTGATTTAAATTCTTCTTTTTTTTATGGAAAAAATTGATAAAAAACGATTATTTAATGTATCCGCGAAATTACAAAAATTTCTAAATTATAGTTTGTTATAGTTTACAAATAATATAATAAATTAATTAAAATTATATGAACTTAAGGTTTAAGTTTAATTCAAAACCAAAGTCTTTTGAACGGTTTTCCCAAATATTTCAATGTTTTCATTAAAAAATTGTTCTGAAAATAAAGTCATTTCAAAAATTGTTAATAAATTAAACTTTTGAAAAGTCTTAAATAACAAATTATTAAATATTAAAAAAGTTTGACTTTTATTTAATAAGTTTTCTTTTAAAAAAGCTTACATTTCGTGTCGACAACTTTTCTCTAAGTTTTCTTTTTTCAAAAGTTATTTCTTTTATTTTATTTTCAAGATTTAAGCCATAAATCTGTGAAAAAGAAGAAATAATTCAATCAATTATTTAATAAAACTTTATTATAAGTTCTATTAATAGTTTTACATCGCTTTCGATT
>JAQIWZ010000063.1:0-32778 GCA_034697245.1 Malaconothrus monodactylus | reverse complement strand
ACTAAAATGATTAATAAAATTTGATTCGTCCACGAGTTTGAATAAACTAATAAAAATTTGTTGGCTCTCGACTCTATTTTTGCCTCTAATTTGTTCAGTTCTAAAAGTGTGGCCTCTTCTCGACTATATTGTATTATATTTAATAGAACTCTATCTTTTTTAATAATTAAATAGATTCAAATTGTAAATCAACTCATTAGAGTGTCTACTTTGAAATTATTCAATTTTTAATCCAATTTGAAAGTTATTTAAAAATTTGAGATTTTTTTATTCCAAAAAAGAGTTTACTGTTAAAAAAATCGTAATTTGAAAGTTTATCCAAAAAGATTGTTAATCATGACTGCCTTTAATGATGAGAAATCTGTTCTTCTCTATCAAATCATGTTTATTAAATATTTGGTAGAAATATAAACCAAACCCAAAAATCATCAATTATTCATCAAAATGAGAAAAAGAAAATTAATTTTTCTGATTATTTGACCAAAACTGTGTTTATATAATAAAAGATAATAATATTTTCCTCTGCAAACATGAACTCATTATATGAAATTCGTAATGAAAATCAACTCTATTTTACTCCAATTTTATTCATTACTGAAGACTTATTGTTCTAACAAATTATTATTTCCTAAAGTAAAATGAGAATCATATCATTTATTTGAATGCTCACAAATTGTCAGATAAGTTGAATCACTTTCTACATTGACTTCATTTGAATTTACTCGTTAGTGTAATTCATGGTTTATCTCAAGTCATTGAATTGTTTAATTCAAATTCTGTGGAATTCTTTACATTGGAATTGGCATTTCAATGACTGGTTTACCTCAAGTTTCATTTAATGAGCAGTTTGTGGATATAGTTCTAAGTCTAGTGATCTTTTTAAAGTTGGTTCTCCTCATCTATTCTTGAAGATTGTGACATTCACTAACTTTTGAGTTTAGAGACATTTAAGTCATTTGACTCGTTCCGTTCCCTCCAATTTTATCTTAAGTTCCTATTAATGTATATCAAAGAGAAAAGTTTATTGGCGACGACCCAAATAGACATTGAACTCGAGAGAGCGTACACTAATTTAAGATGAAACAACTTTAACGAAACCGCATTTGTAAGTTTACATAACATAACAGCCTTTAGTTAACATTTCTTATGAATTTTGCTCAACGTATTTGTTGAGGTCAATAAAAGCCATCACTATTTTGTTAGTGTTAGAGTTGAACTGAGCGCTTATTTGGCAATATTTATATTTCATCTAAACTTATCGAAATTGCTTTTCCTTTTCTTACTTTCTGCAAATGATTTTTCTTTTCATGATTTTCTAAGGAATTGATTTGCTGTTAATAAGTTCTTATTAATTACTTTTTGTTACCGTTATTTTTAAAACTCACTATCAATGAGTTTTGAAACACAAATTTTGGTGAGTCTCTATCAACATTCAGTAAATAAACTCAAAACTTTTATTAATTCAAAAAATATAATTAAAGTTATTATTATTTGCAAATTTTCATTAAAAAATAATATTGTTTATATCGCATGTATTGTAAGAAATGTAAAACCTCTCAAATAGTAAACTCAATATTTAAAATGTTTTTATAATTTTGAAATTTAGGAAAAGTTACAAAAAATCACAATGGATTTCATAAAAGTAGGAAAAGAATTCGTTTTTTACGTAAATTTACTGCTTCTTTACTTTATTTTTGAAGTTTTTCAACTTTTGCCAGGGGCTAACTCTTCAAATTTTCAAAATTTAAGGGGGGGTCAAAAACTCATCGAATTTAATAAACAATTTTGGCAAATTGGGGAAAAGGGCCCGTTTTTCCACCTGCACTCTAACTATACACATTAATGAATTTGTTTATAACTATACTTTCTTTAGTATAAGTATTTATGAGATGCCAATTAGAGTAGAATTTACCAAATTTTTAATCCCATTCCAATCCCATCATAAATGGGATGAGATTCGGATTCTACTCTCTAATGCCAATCAATTAATTTTTTAAAATTAAAGATTAATTTATCTTAATGTGATTCGCATTTTCATTATTAGTTTGGAGTCCATATATTCTCTTAATTTGATGGCAATCATTAATGCACTATTTTTTTAGTTTTAGAAAAAAATTACAAAAATATTTTTTCTATTCAGCCTTAATAACAATAAGTCCTAAGAAAACATTTGTTATTATTTAGATCGACCCTCAATTTCAATCAAAGACTTTTAGAAAGTATTTTTGACGCCATTCTCCTCGCAATGCATTTATTTGTTTAGCTTTCACTTATTCTGAGTGCTCACAATCTCAATGAGTTTATTTGTTAGTCACTCGTAACTCTATTACTAACTATTTATTGAGTTTTATGATTTTTATAATTTTTAAAAATTGAATTTATTCCATACAATAAATGTTTAAAAGCCGTTTGCAATTTGCATCAAATATTGCATCAAAAATAATTATTGTTCGGATTTAGGAAATTAATTGAAAATAAGATAAAAACATTATTACATGAACTGACTTTCAATCATTACATTCTAATTGTTCGCATAGAATGCTTTTGAATATTTAAATGTATTTCTTTGAAATCATCTTTAAATTTACGATAAATAGAATATAGAGAAAAGAGTTGCGAGTCTTTAATTCGAAGCCTTTACAGAAAAAATTGAACCTCATTTGACTCTCGTTTTTCATTTATTATTGAAATTAATTACAAGCATAGCATCAAAATGAAGTATTTGTTATGAATGATGACTTATGATTATTGGCAGCAAATCGTAATTCATAGAACGCAAACTCCAAAAAAGAGATAGCATTAGTCGACAATGGAATAAAAGTTATATAGCATTATATAACACAAACTTCAGTATTACCTGTGATGCAAAACTGCAATTTGTAGTACGAATTGATGCGAATAACATTACTTTAAAGAACAATTTTCAATATAATTGAATTTTATGCGTTTTTTGCTTATTGTAAAGGAAGTATTCAAACGACTAGAATTGAACAAAGCTTCTCATTAATTGCTTCTACTCTAAAGAATATATTCAATACTGTGTTTCGTAAGTTCTTAAGCGTTGATTTTGTGCAATTGTTATATTTGTAGTTGGAATTCAACTAATTATTAGTTGAATACAATTCTTGGATTTAAAACTATAACTTAAGGTATGAAAGTATGAAAATATCCGTTTTTTCGTGATTAAAGTTTGGTCTCAAAATAGCACATATAATATTGGTTGAAATTGATTTCATAAATTTAATAGAATTGGCATAGAATAGAATATATTATAATTTTGAATTGCGATAAAAGTTAATTTTGTATTTTTTGATTCAAAATTTACTTAATTATTTTGAGCGCTATTTTTTTCTTGTTTTGACTCCAATAATAGATTAACTTTTTGATTCCGAGTTTTTATATATTTTGAGTAATTAATGAATTAATGAAAGTGATTTATATAACGCAATGATTGCATTTTAAACATAAGTTAGTAATAACTCATTCATTTATTAAAACTATGTTTTTTGTATATCATAAAAGTTGACGTTTAATTTGTAATTTGAATCATTTTCAAATATTAAATGAATTGCTATCAAAAATTTGATGTGAATGAGCTCTATTGAAGCTCTAATTTGATCTCGACTTACATTCTAGTTATTCTGAACACTAAACGTTCACAAAAATTGTTCTTTATTGAACTCATTTAATGAGTGCATATTTATGCTTAAAGCAAATTTCTAGAATAATTTTTGCATTATATTATGAATCAGTGGTAAACTCAGTCATAAGCACTGCATGAGCTGAAAAGTGTTTACTATTCCAGCCGTAAGGTTCCAATTATTTTTTAAAATGTTTCACAATTTATTCATTTCGTGTTAAAAGAAAATTATTTAAATAAAATCATCGATAGCTTTTTGCGATCACATCAATCAAGTAGTTTTCAATGAGTATCTTTGAGAATATCCACAGCAGAATATTTAAGTATTTACGCATTTATAAAATGTTCATTTGTTTGATTATTTCAATATTTGATAAAAGTTTTCAATTGACTCAATTAATTAGACTGTCATTTGAAACAATTGAAGTGAGGCAACGATTTTGCGATCAATTTTTCAAGCATAAAGTCGTACTCAAAGATATTTATTGATTAGCGAAACACCAAAACATTCTTTATTTATCATTTAGATTTCGCACTAAAAGATTCAAAAAATTCTCAATCTCTCGAGAGATAATCTCTTTCAAAAGCATATATTTGTTGTCAGCTCTATATATTTTATGAATTCAATGAATGTTTTCATCAGAAGTTTACTTTCAAGAATACAAAATATTTATTCAGAGAAATTATATATTTATTTAGTAATAATCAAAAAATTCTGTGAGAATCAAAAAACATTTATCTTTATTTTGAATGGTTTGCATTCGCCCCTATTTTGCAATAAATTATATGCAAAGGAATGCTCCGAATATTGTTTGCTATAAATTAAAGCTAAAAACATTTTGAAAACTAAAAAAGTTCAACTTCTACTTATTTTAAATGTAATTGAACTACAATTCAATTTTAATGTTTAGATGCTTTAAGAAAATAAGGGTTGCAGGCATTTGATAATTTGCAAAAATCACATTTCAATGATTTCAACTATACAATATTATTAAAGAATTCAATAAAATGCAAAGCAAACGAATAGAAGTCAGTATTTCAAGTCAAATTCGTTTATTATTAAAACTTTTTAATTCATCTTCTCATAGATTAGTAAATGTATAGAAAAAATAAGATTCGAGTGAATTGAATTGAATTGAATTGAATTTGATCAAAATGTCTGATTGACGAATAGGCTCTTTTTTATGAAGTCAGACAAAACAAAATGATTCAAATTTGATAGTCTAAATACAGATTGTTTCGCTACTTATTCGCGATCTATTTTAATACGACATACCTTTAAATCGAAGTCGTTTATATAGAAAATAACTTAAATGATAATTTCGATTTCATACGTTTATTATGAAAAGAGCATTTTTTCACACAATACAATAGAGCTCTCAATGTGTTCTGAGAATAATCCTAAAATGTCAATACAATACCGTTTTTGTCTGTAATTCTAAGGATTATAATGTCATTGTCTGAATGTACAAAATATCAATGCTTTCCATAGCAAGTATTTTATTATAATTTTTTTTATCCATAAGTTATGTCACGCACTTATAACCTGAAAGTGAAATGCATTTGAAAAGATGTTAAGCCGAAAATTCATCAATTTAGAGCCATTGAATCTAACATTTTTCTAGTTTTATCTTTAAAAAAAGTTAATCGAAAATTTTTCATACAATAGAGCGAATTGAATGTTTACTATATTCTTAAGGAAAATTTCTTTTTCAAGTTCAGAATCAATAGTATTAACTTTATTTTATAACTAAATTTAATTTTGATTGCTATAACTTAAAGATCAAATCTTTTGTATTCAATACTTCTCATTAGGACTGCATATTCTGAAATTGAATTCGTATGTTTAATAACTTTTGAAATCGATAAATATTCAGATGAATAAGTTTTCAACAGTTTCGAGTCAATCACTATAAAAGATTAAGTTTTTAGAAGTTTAGTGTTTGATTAGCCAATCAAACAAATTTTCTGACTGTTTATAAAATGCATCGTTTGCTTCATTTATTTGAAATTAATATTTAAATTGGTATTCAATGATTCATATAATTCTCATGTTAATAGCAAGTTATTATAGTTTATGAATTGGTCAAATGATTAACAAATACTCATTTTCATCTATAAACTCGTCGTTATTTTTTTTTAGTTTTTCATTTTCCATTATATTTTATCAAACATTTAAATTTATATTATAATATCGAAAAATTTGTGTCTGTTTGTGTGACCGCTTATAGGCTCTGCTCCTGGATATGTTAGAATGTATCAGCCAGTATCATTAGAACCTGCATCACCTGAACCCGCGATTTTCGAATAAGACTTTCTTGAAAAGTGACCAGTGGCCAAGTTATCGAAAATGTGCGCCACTTATATATTATATTTGTCCGTCCTTTGAACGGTACTCTTTCCAGTTTAAATATCAAATTGAAAGTTCATATTTCAATCCATAACGTAAGCTTTTTAATGCATCAGCAAAAACAATACGGTGTCGTTTCGTTCGTAAACAAAAGGCTTTTACTATTTATAAGTATTGGTATTCTTGGAAAGTGATTTAAATTCTCAGTGAAAAATATTATCCAATAAAGTGAGAAAAATTACATCAAAAACCAAAGCACAGAAATTTAAGAATATTTAAATGTTAATTAATTTAATGGTTACGAGTTTCATAACAGTACAGCAGTGACTTTAACTTTACCATTCAAAACAAACGTTTAAGTTTATTTTCAAATTCAATTTTATTATTTTCAATATTAATCACAATTTTCATTTCGAATGATATATATATATATAGATTTCTATAGATATACTATATTATCGTATATGTAAAAAATATATTTATATATATATTAATATATATATTTTAAAAAATCATCTCGACTATAAAATAGACCATTTTCTAGTATTGATATGAATTTCATTTAAAAATAGTCGGAGAAAACCGGAAATTGTTTTGATGGCCTCGAAAAGAAAAGTGAAAATCAATATTGTTATCAAAAATAAAATGAAAAGAATTAATAATTATAATGAATTTCTTTCTATCATTAACTTAAAACTAGTGATGTTTTGATCAAAAATTTTTCATTTTAGTTCTCTTTTACATTTAATTAGCGCAATTATGAAAACAAACAACTGTCAAACGTCTTAATCTACATTAAATTTAGTCAAAACGTGCAATAATTACTATGAATTAGAACTCATTTCTTAGTTAGACCTCATTTCCCCTTAATTTTAAAGCTTCATTTTCTAATTAAGTTAAATTACATCATTTTTCTCTAATATTTAATAAAATTATTGATTGACCAAATACTTGAAATGAGCGCATTCAACATTATATTTGATCACTATTCCCAACAATTTTCTTTTAAATCCATAAATAATTAATTATTACAAATTTATCGGATGACAATTCTCTTAATTTGTTTGATAAAAGCGTTGATTGCTTTGAGTGTTGTTCATTAATCACTATCGAATTATTTTGAGAACATTTCCAGTATTGACTTATGAGTTATAATTCTTCGCTATAAAAATAATAATATCGGTTTGGAATAATCCAGCTCTGACTCGAATAAGTGTTATGTTTAATGGAATGTCAACGACAGACAAATACCGATACCACACAATAACACTTCTCAAAAGAAGTGTCATTCCTATAAAGTTAGAACTACTTTATCCCTCAATCAAATAAATACATAGCTTTACTCCAAAGCAATACATTTCGTCAATATTTCGGGCGTTTCCTCTTTATTAGTCTATTAATGATATAGTGAGAAAATATAACATTTTTTAGTTACTTTTTAACTCAATGATATGAACAAACAAGCAGTTTATGTCCATTTTTATGATTCTACGAAAGATATAAATCGGTATTCATTTTCAGTGATTAGAAAATTGCAATAACTTTTTTGACAATAATATAATGATATTTCGCAACACCAATAAAGTGATGATTCGCATCAAAATAGTGGAGTTTTTTGAGAAGAGACAGAGATGTGAACTGTATAGCGTGGGCGCAACATTACACAACTCTATCAAGTAATACTCCCCCTAATATTTCATTGGGCTCTAGACTTCCACGATTTAATTGTATAAAATTGTAGCTCAATTCACAATTGAACATTAGATGCTTTCACAATTTAAGTTAAATGACCCGCTCTCATACTTTTATGATTTAAATGAAATGAACTCATTCTAGACAGATATGTATATCTCATGTAAATACTGTATATCGAAATATCTTAACTAAAATCATGGATTCAATGAAGAATATTCTTATAAATTTAATGAGTTGTACTACACCAGGATTTTTATATATCACTTCATTGAAACCCCCAGAGTCGAGGACTTGGACTAGAATGATATCGACTCAAATGAAACTGAAATAGAATTATTACTAATAATTGATGGCTTAATGATGTGATCGCATGACTTACAAAACTATTATATAATTATGATTAGTGTTCATTTTGAACCTTTTTTCTTCTTAAAAGTAAAAATAATTAAATAAATGAGTCTTAAGTGTTGTACAAACATTCGATTAAATTGTTCTATAATTACAGTTACAGCAACTGGTAGTGAGCGGTGAACTTCCCTGTTCTAAAGAAGAGGCCGCGATCTTGGCTGGGATTCAATTACGAATAGAAGAGACGTGGCCTGAAAGCAAACAAAAAGATCTGACAACAACTACAACAACATTACAACAAACAACTCTTCGACAGAATATAAATTCTTCTGGAGAAAAACTTAGACCAATCTGTGAAGATGTTAAGGTTTGTCGACTTTATCTAAATTTTTATAGTTATATCACAAGCGCTGAGCATTTCTGTATCAATTTAATCATCTCTTTGAGTTCAATCAATAAATTAAATAAAATCAGATTTGAGTCATTGAAAGTAAAGGATTGTTTTATATCATTTTCAATATTATTCAATTTTTTTTCTTAATATATTGAAACTTTTGGAAAAAAAGAGTTTAAAAATTTAAAATTTTCAAATTCATGAAACATTTTGCTTTAAAGAATAATTGATCATATCTTTTGAGGCAGAATTTGATTCTACAAAACAGAGTTTCTTTATTGAAAATAAAAGAAGTCAAATATTCAAATATAATAAGATTTTAAATTTTCAAATAATTATTAGGATGTAATAAATTGAAGCTTTTAGTTAGAATTAAAGAGATTTTTGGAGATAATGGAATTGTGCGTTTGTCTAAGTGCAAAATTACTTTTTCTGTTTTTTTGTTCGCTTCTAATCCAATAATTCATAACAAATTTTCAAAAGTCAACTCAAATGTTAAATTTGATTAAAGTTTTGCGGATAAATGGATTTTTAGTTCTCAATCGTATTTGAAAGACTGAATTGAACTTTATTTATTGAATATCTAAAAGAGCTAAGAATCAAACTTCAAATTAAAAGGCTCGGCACGAGTTTCTAACCAACAAATTTTCACTTATTCTTCGGTAAAATTATTATTTAAAATATACCAATCAGTGAGCTTTCAATATAAAGCGCTCCTTATTTTTGAATTAATTTTTTAAATAAAACTGTAATGAAATCTTTATCTTACTTTCGAAGTGATTTTCAGATTTATTCATTTATTTATTGATATGTTATTATTTGTGATAAAAAGTTGAGCCCCTTTTTGTTTATAAAAATTAGAGTCATATTTTTAATTCAAGATTTAGTACAACTTTGAAAAGTTAAAATTATTTAGTGTTGAACACATTTAGATTTGATAAATCATATGAGAAGTATTGATCAAATATTACAAAAATAATATTGAACATCTGTCAGTTATTCTAGAAATTAGTTTAAAACAAGTTTCTTTTTTATGACTCTTTTTCAATGACTTAAATAAATGTATAACAAATTATTTCATTAATTATAACAAACCAAAAGTTATCGTTTTAATGAGTTTTATTGAATGAGAGCTATATTTGTAAATATTTGATTTGTTTCATTTTGACTAAAAAAGTGATAAAAATAATTATTTAAAACTCAGGAAACGTCTCCCATCGAAGTGGACCAATTATCACACCTAAAAATGTCGAGTTCGCCGTTCGGCGTCTTGCAAGAAAACGATGAAATTGACTGTAATAACGATAATACGCGTAAAACTTCATTACTAAATAGCGGCAGTTTTTTACCGTCAGTCACAAAGAGAACGACATCGATATTATGTCATTGGGTTAGCACTAATTGGGCTAATCGTAGCGCCCAATCCTCATCTGCTATTAATTTGAGAGAATGTTTGCCACCGATGTATCACAACGCAAAAAATATGGCCAAAAATATTAAGGTATTCATTATTACATCCTATCGTTTGAATCATTGCTTACTTTTAACAATAAAATTCAATACTTATGATTAAATATAGTGAAAGCCATATGTTTTGCTTCATTAAGACATTAGTATATCTATTAGAAAATCAATATTTTCAACAATTGTTTTTATCATTAAACTTATTTAATATTTTAGCAATTTTTTAAATATAGAATTAATTGAATTAATTGAGAATTGTTATTAAATAATTGAAATATCACAAGTTAGCGATTCACAGATATTTCTCAATTTTTAAACATTTTTAATTTATTAATTCGTATCTCTTTTCAATTGAAATCAACTACTTTTTCAATTTGAAAGCGTTTTTCATGATTTATGTTTTTAAATAAATATAAATTTGATTTATTTATTTGGAGAATCGAAACTTTTTCTTCAAGGCTAATGCACTCATTCAATGATAGCATTTTGTACAATAAGATAAGAATTGCTTGCAATAGATTTTTCTTTCAAAAATGACTGTCTATTCATTTTGTTTGAATAATCTCTAACGTATCGCTTACTATCAGTATATGTATTGTTAATATAATGTTTAGTAAACTTAAATTCGTTCGAAAATAAGATGTAAATATTTAAATAAAGCCAATATAAAAAGATTGGGATAGATTTGAACAAAATATTCTTTAGATATTCTTATTTTCAAATATTTTACGATAATATAACTTAAATTTTCATATTTGTAGATAAAATACTTGATGTGCTTCTTCTCAAATATGTTCTCAAATATATTCTCAAATATATTCTCAAATATATTCCCAAATATAAATTCATATATTAGTGTCGCATAACTTCACTATATTTCCTCTTTTTCTCCCACTAATGATCTTTTCTTGAAAGGAGTGCTTCACTACTAAGCGATATGTGACATATTGATGGCTGCTTTATATAATAGTGTGTCATATATTGTATTAGTCTCGATATAGCATATGCTAACTTAAGTCAGTCACTGTTCAACAGTAATAGAATTGATATTTTAGTTCATAACACACATCAAAAACACTCAATGTTTGCACTGTTTTGCCAGAAAGTGTCATTTGAGGCGTGCGATCAACCATCTATTTTTCCATCTATTTTTACTTCATTTCCTTCAGTTAGCACTAAATTAATATTACAAACCAATTACTTAGAAATTCCAATGAATTTTTCTTTGAAATAAGTTTTTTGTGGAAAATTGTGTTTTCCTCATTTAATTTTGAAAAACACTTTTATTTATAATTGAATCACAAATAGAAATGAGTCTAAATATTAACACAAGCAGTTAATTAATAGTCAAACTGCTATTAACAATAAAATAAAATAAATCTGAGTTTATTATTTATGTGGTGAAGCAATTTCTGTAAATTCTTTTCTTTTTAATACAACATTGAATTTAGAATAAGCTTTTGTTCATTTGTTTCCTAATATACTTTATGCTAAATCCATATTAAAACTCGAAAGTCATGCTTTTCGAACCGATTGAAATTTTGAAATTCCACTTATGAGTTACAAATAATAATTATTGTCAACTTTCCAAAAGAATGAAAAGCATCAAATTGAAAGCTTACTCAAAGCTTAAATTCAACTTATAGTCAAATTCATTATTTAAAACATATGTCATTCAATTCATTTTCTTCAAAAAATAGTCGCGAGGAATAAAATGTTAGCAATAATAATAATAAAAAAGAATAAACATTAGAGTTATATAATATAACATGATTTTGAAAAATACTAATGAATGAAAATTTGTCGCAATATTTGAAAATGTTTTACTTTTAATCAGAAAGTATTTATAATGAAGAAAATAATTTTTTTAAATATAAACTTTAGCTTTAGATTTAGTTTTCAAAAAAGTATTTATTATTCTTTTCAATCTTATTCTTTATGTTTTGATTTATTGAGATTATATTCAGTTTATTCTTTATTGATTTTGTTGCTTTTCATTCGTGGTCTTTACTTTTTATTCTCTAGAGACAAATATTTTTTCCTTTAGACTAACTTTATTATAAAATTTTGCTTACAGACTATCTTTCAAAGTAATAGAATTGACACAAAATAGTGATAATAAAGTCAAGTTTTACCTCTAGTTTAAATTGAAATTGAAGCGAATGTCATTCAAGACATAAAGATTGTGTGTAATATTTTTAATTAATTAGAATGATTAGAGTTGAAGCGATTTGAGAAAAGTTTCGATAACAAAATGAAATGATGTGTTGTTATTAAGGAATATTTTCTATTTTCATTTATTTTCAATGTTATCAATTATGACTCATTATTAATAACTTGAACGATAAAAATAAATTTTTCATAATTATATTTTTGTTTTACAATTAAAACAATTGTATAAATATTTGAATAATTATGAGATATTGAATCTTTCTATAATTTGACATTTTTCTAAATTTGAATTTTTATCAAATAATAGATTTGATATTATTTGCACTAATGGTGAGATTTTGTCACATAAGTTAATTGAGAAGAAAATAGTTTAAAATGATCTCATTTCAAAAATTATGAAATAATTGATTTGAATTCATTTTTGACAAATACAGGAACAAAAACGCAAATTATTTCACAGTCCTGTCTATGAAAGTGAACAACAATTGAAGAAACTTTATATTCAGACCTGTAAAAGACTTCCAGCATTCGGTTGTCGAATATTTCAAGTCAAAGAATTATTGAGAGGAAAAACAAAGCGTAGAGCGACTCGTCTTTTAGGGATTTGTTTAGAAAGAATAGTTTTATTAGACAGCAAAACATTGACTCCAGCAAAATGTCAGCCGACAAACAATTTACAGCAATGGCGTGCAGGTGGAGGTCGTTCTCACGATCGACTTGTCTTAGAATTTCGGGGAACCAAATGGTCTTTTATTACACCATCCCAGGGGTCACTGCGGGCTATCGGAACTGTTTTATGGGAAATAATGCAAGACTTGGACGCGAGGTTTTTGGACGAACACATTATCACCACTAGAGAGGAATTGGATGACGGTATGTATGGCTCTGTCTTCATAATAGATTACTAGACATTCAATTTCATGATTTAATGATTCAATAGTTTTATTTCGTTATTGCGATTCAAAGCTCAGGATTTTTTCTTACTTTCTATTTAATGACTATAGAAAATAAATTCAAGTTCAAAGTCAACTAATTTAATAATTTATGTTTAAATTGTTGCCCTTCCTCTCATTATTAAAATGTTGTTTATTTTTTATTATTTTATTTCATAAATTTTAATGTTTTATTGATATTAAATTAAATGAGAAATAAACACATGAATCATATAGAGATTGATCGCATTTCATAAGTCTTATCAGATTATAGGATAGTTTAAGTTTTGAAAATCTGTCTAAAATTTGAACACTAAACGCAAAAATAGTTTTCAAAATGTTTTCTATTTCTAAAATTATTGAAAATTGCAAACGTTTGTTCAATTGTAAACGCAATGAATTGAGTGGACTTCCATTACATTAATGATTTGCACACTTTCGAGTTAGACATTAATGAGACATAAATACTTCATTTTTGACCATCACTTTAATCACAATCATTGGCCAATATTTTCGAAAAAATCAATGTTTTTTATGAATACATGAGTTTTTAATTTAAATTTAATGTTACTTTCAACTTTGCGCAAAATAATTTTGTTAAAAACAAAAACGAAAATTTATTAAAGTTTATTAAAGAATTTAATCTAAGTTTAAGGTGAATGACCAAAAAATAGTGAAGATTTTGTTTGCAATGTTTTACAACAATATATTTCATTGAATTAATAATATGATAATGAGATGACTCAAAGCATTTACATTTTTAGATTGTCGGAGAGTTTATAGACATGGGTTTGGCTATGGATTTGATCGCGTTTTGCACTTTAGAGAAGAATTACAACGCCTCGAGTCATTGTTGCACTTTCCCGAAGAAGTGGCTTTACGTTTAAGCGAAGTCGAATATGAATTATTCTATAGCGTAGGGCCCGTTCACTATATCCGTCAGGGTATCTATAATTTAATATATTTTCTTCTTTAATAATTCAAACATTAAATTGAACGTAAAAATTGAATTTTATTATAGTTACCATTGGTTTGAATCGAGAATTCAACTGTTTTAACACAAATGAGTCGCACAACAACACTGAGAACTCTTTCACAGTTAGAGAACTTGTCGAAAGATTTAATGAAGTAATTATTTTAATGCTATCTATCATCTAATAGTTTGCTTTCTTTTAATAAATTAAAACAAAGCTTCGTTGCCGTCAATCAAAAGTTATCGCACATAAGTCTGTCATAAGCAAAGCAAAGGTTTACAAATCAGAGATGAACTCATGTTCTTTTCAAAATCTAGAACTTTGATCATAAGTTTAATGATTTCTATGACATGATATCAAAAAATCGATATATTTTTAAAACATATTAAGTTGAAATAATTTCTTTTGTTTTCATAAGCTTTGCTTCAAATAATAGAAATGAAGATTTGCAACAAAATAATCATTTAAATTGGTTTTGCGTTATTATTATATAGTGAGTAATAATTATATATATATATATTTTTTATAACTTAATGATAGGTTTCCTCATGGGTTACGCACATAATTATATCTCAACCAACTCATGAAATGAGGTAATAATAACTAATGAGTTAAGCTTTGCATTAAAATCATTTTCCAAAAGAAAATTTAAACGACATTAAATGAATTGAATTAATGTATTAATTTGTAGGAAAGCTGTGCTCTCGTGCATAATGCGTGTCGTTCAGAGCTGTTGGAATTTAGGAAATTTTAATTCTGCGGTCGAAATATTGGCTGGTCTTAAGTAAGTCAAGGTCTCAAACAATAATAATGAGTTTCGCTATTATTCATATTTGCATTTAATTAACAGATCAGAAAAATTGAAACCATTTTGGCTATCAATTAGTGATAAGGATCAGCCCTTTTTAAAAGACAAGTTATCTAAAGCTCTTTTAACAGTTTCAGAGCCTTCTCAAGAATATAAGTCAGCGGTTATCAGAGCTCTAGATATTCCACATTCAAAAGTGATCCCATTTTTCGGGGCATTTCTAAGAGATCTCAAAAGTATATTACAAGGAATGCCAAGTCTTGTGGTATTGCCCTTCGAAAGTGATAATAGCGGACACATTAAACTTGATTTTGTTTCTGATTTCAATGGCGAAGATCACTATATGTGAGTTTAAATTGATTAGTTTTGCAAACTTTTTATCTTTAGTATAAAACGAAATATTCTATAATTACTAATTATTAATTAGTGTTTGAAAGCAACTCAACAATTGAACTGAATGTAAAACTAAGATTTCCAACAATCAGATGATTTAATTGACTTTTTTTTAATCTTCATCTAAGGTCACGAATAGGCGTCGGAGGAATAATAAACATCGAAAAAATGTATAAAACCCATCAAGTGTTGGATAATATCCGCGCATTTCATCTTCACTCTCAAAGAAGACAACAACTTATCACAGATTCGAAACAAAGTTCGCCTTCAAATAATAATCAGCAATCATTCAATGAGAAAAATAAGACAACAATCAATAATGAGAACTATTCCTCTTATGAAATCGATTTAGAATCATATAAACCAATACAAGGATTGGCTAATAATCATGGCGTGAGTTTTGTTCCATTGAATGCGTCGTTAATAGATTTGCATAATCTTCAAGCTATGCATCACGGGATGACTGCTATCCATTACGAAGAAGAGACCAGTCGTTCGTCTATTGTTTACCTACAATTAGAACAAAGCAATGCAACACTCGTTTGGTGTAAACCGAGCTGGAGCGTAGCCTTTAAGACAAGTGGAGGAACCCCTCAGGACTACATCTTATCATTAAATATTGAGGACATTGTATTGCCTGCCATTATAACTAAATACGAGTCAAAAGAGGCGGCAATGACTGGTTTGGACGACGGATTCATTGATTTACAATTTGTTAAAGACATCACAATCGGACAAACGAGTGCTGACCTCATGGCTATTGCCAGAAGACATGGACTTCCAGATAATGAATTGACTGAAGCACGAAATTGTAGCGTAAGATTACTGTTTGGAACCAATTTGAGTGACAACAGAGTCGTCGAATTCATAGCTCCAAAATTAATCGCAACCATTTGGACGGAAGGTCTCAAAAGTTTGATCAAACAATTGCATCAACAAAAACTACTGACAGATCAACGCATCCTATGGCTCAAAGATAAATATCTTCAGCTCTATTATGAAGACTCGTCATGTGTTGGACCGACACCTGCAGAAGCCATCAGAGTATTCGGTGGTCGGAAGTGGACACTCGACGCCATGGGAACCAATTACCAAACATCACAACTGGACTTATCATTGAGTAAACACAGCTCTAATTTAAGTACCAATAAAATGAAGAAAAAGAAATCGAGTGTTAGTTTAGCGGCCATTAGAGATAGTAGTCCGCGATCACAGAATAGCATCAATTCAGAAGTGGACATATCAGCAGCAGTTCGTTCTTTCCAACAAAGCCCTACATTTAGACAGAAAATATCTAATATTAAATCTCAGCCACAAGTTCGCAGCCAAAGTGACCAAAGCGGAGACGGCGTGAAGAACGCCGACTCTCAAAGTAGTATTAGTTGTCATTCGTCGTCCTCTTGTGAGAATGTGGCGAAATTCTCGTTAGACTCGCCACCCATTCACACAACTTCATTGACATATCATTACAGAGAAAAGTTTCGTCGAAATCGTAATCATCAAAATCAAAGCCATAGCGAAAACGAATTATTTACACCTAATAAACATTTAGTAAAGCCTGCGATCACTCATTCATCTCAAATGGATTTCATAGAGTTTATGGAATTATTTCGTTCTTTTCTAATACGTTCTCGACGTGATATCAAAGACACTTTCGAACAAATCGCTACTAAAAGTGATTTCCTTTCCTTCAATGAAACAGAACCGTTGACCACTAATACCTGTTTAAATGATATTAATTCAAGTCCATTGTCTTCTAATAGTGAGAAGAGTAACAATTATTCAAATTTTAATGAATTTAATACTAATAAGAGCACTAAAAAATTATTGGGTTTATTAACGAGAAATTCTCCTTTTGATCAAAACGAAGAAACATATCAGAAGACAAGGATTTGTGATGCGATCGCAGCCGCCAGTATTGTGGCCAACAGTGCCGGCATTGACACTCTTAAGACACTATTACTGACTGCCACTGATTTTCACGCTTTCATAATTACATATCAGTGCGAAAGCTTAACATTAGATGAAGTCAAAGCTTTGATTCAAATACATGAACCCAACCCTACCATCAGGAAAAGAAACTGTTTATCGTTTGAAGGATTCGCCAAATATTTGATGGATAAAGACAACTACGCCTATAGTCCCGAATTGTTTGAAATCAACGAAAATGATATGAATGAACCTTTTTCTCATTATTATATTGCGTCGAGTCATAACACATACCTCACTGGACACCAATTGAAAGGCGAATCTTCTGTTGAACTTTACAGTCAGGTCAGAATTTTTTTTTATCATTTTAACGGTCAATCTTTTTCTACTTATCATTAATCTATGAATTGAGATTTAATTCGTTTTCGTACTATAGTCGCATAAAAACGTTTATACATTTATTTAGCTTACATTCTATGCCACCAATTATTGATTATTTACACAGCAATTGATTCGAGTTATGAGACAGTAGAGCTGTTTGAGTTACTCTAATAGTAATTTTCAATAATTGAAATCTTAAATTGAAAAGTCATGTATACATTCATCAAACAAAAGCTAGTGTTGAGTGCTTTATAACGAATTAGGAATTAATATTAGCAATAGTTTATGAATGAATGCATTGATGACTCCTTAAAATTAGGTTTCCATTCGAGTGATCTATTTCTCAATTTATAGTCAAATTTCAAAAATTATTCTAAATTTTGTATTAATAACAGGTATTATTAACTGGTTGTCGTTGCGTAGAAATCGACTGCTGGGACGGCGATGACGGAAGTAAAAAAAATTATTCTTTTATCATTCTTTTATAGATGAAATGAAATATTGAAATATTTTTGAAATATAAAAAATTTTTAGCGCCAGTCATATATCACGGCCACACACTTACCAGTAAAATACCCTTTAAAAAAGTGGTCGAAACTATTAACGAAAAAGCGTTCATCGCATCGCCATATCCTGTGATCATATCAATAGAAAATCATTGCTCTCTTCAACAACAAGTAAAAATGGCTCAAATATTCCTTTCAGTATTTGGCGACAAATTGATCACAAAATTCTTATTCGAAAGTGATTACAGCGATCAGCCGGAACTCCCATCTCCTAATCAATTGAAATATAGAATTTTGATCAAAAACAAAAAATTGAGAGCACCGCTCACTCCAGCTCTGAATATGAAAATGCGCGCAAACACTCTCTCAAAATCAATTACGGGAAGAACTAATAGTCTCATATCGACTGCGAGTACGGGCTCTTTAAATGAAGAAGAAGATGATGAATACGATGACGAAGAAGACGACGAGGAGGGCATTGAAGACAGTTTACCCTCATCTGCAACACACGCAGAAGCAGGTCTTCCCACTCATTCGGGTTCTGAACTTCAAGTCATAAGTAAGACGCCAGCCGTCAAAACAGAATCACTTTCGAGTCAAGAATGTGGAAGTAGTGAACACTCGAAATTCAATAAAGGCTTTGGGTTTTCAAGTCCGGGATCACGACCTCGAAGTCAGAACGAAGATCACGGCTATGATGGCGAAAGTGGTGGTCCGCTCTCTTCTTTTCATCACAATAAAGTAGTTCGAAAGTCAAGCTCTCAAATCGCACCCGAACTCTCAGATTTGGTTATATATTGTCAGGCAATCAAATTCAGAGGTTTTGTTACAGTTGCCAACAGTCCAACCAATTCATCAGTTCCGACACCAGTCGTCAAGAAAATAAGCACAAGAAAAAGTATTTTGGTTTCGAGTAACTCCCAATTCGGGTCAATGTCGACGTACTCTACACTACCGATTGGAGACTCAAAAATAGGAGAAGTTATGTCTCCGTCGCCTTTGACCTCAACTTCAACTGTTTCCAATTTGTCAATGAATAAAAGGCCTACAGTTTCTGCCCCTTGTTATCAGGTTTCGTCTGTCAATGAAAATACTGCCAAAAAGTTGTGTCGCAAAAACCCCTTATCACTGATCGGACACACAGAAAGTCAGATAATGAGAACATATCCGGCACGTATGCGAATCGATTCTTCAAACTTCAATCCCGTTATTTTTTGGGCTTTTGGTTTACAAAGCGTTGCACTAAACTATCAAACAGTCGATTCTGCGCTTCACATCAATACAGCTATGTTTGAACAGAACGGCGGCTGTGGTCTTGTTCTCAAACCTGCGGTCATGAGAGATAAGACTCATATGATGTTCGGAAGATTCAATCCGTGGGACAAAGAATTTGATGGATTGCATGCAATCAACTTAACAATTACTGTGAGTTTAGTTCACTGTTTAATTAAATAAAACTAATTTAATTAAATTGTAATTTAAAGATAATTTCTGGTCAATACGTTTGTCAAAATACAAATATTGGTAGTCCTCAAGTGGAAGTAGAACTGATTGGAATACCTGTCGATAGTAGTCGACAAAGAACTAAAATAGTACAAAGAAATTCATTGAACCCCATTTGGAACGACACCTTTCTCTTTAGGGTATTATTTATTATTTAATTATTATCTCTTAACTCATTGTTTATTCCATTTTAGGTGACTTTCAGTGATTTAGCATTTCTTCGATTTACTGTCACTGATTTGGGAACAAATCATTCAACGGCACAGAGAGTCATACCATTAAAATGTTTGAGACAAGGATATCGACACTTGAGATTGAAAAGTACACAAAATCAGTCGTTACCGCTCTCAACACTTTTCATTTATTCGTCTTATGAGGTAATCCTTAATTTATGAGCACTTCTTATTTGCGATCAATTAATTAATTTATTTGTTTCAAAAAAAGGAGGAGGGAATAGATTTGCCCATTGGATCAAATGATGACAATAGTTCTGGTGGACTACAAGTCGGAGGCAAACAAAAAAGTCAGAGAAAAGTGATTTCGAGCGCAGACTTGACTCGACTCGATAGCAAAGAGATCATTGGGAGCGCACCCGTCAGAAGAAGAATGTTTTTTCTGGTCATTCACGGCGTTGTAGCCGACGAACCCTCGACTATATTGAAGATCACTCAAGAAAGCACTGCTAGTGATGTCATAAGTCAAGCGTTGGCCAAAGCGAATAAGTCTTATGAAAATCCAAACGATTACGTGCTTATAGAAGAAGTACAGAGAGGTTGGGAAAAGAAACGATTAGTTGATAGAAATAATACAACTCAACGAATATTAGATCCAAACGAAAGACCATTAGAAGCACAGTCGCAATGGAGAGGAGACGGAAAGTTTGTACTCAAAAAATTGGCCGACGACCCGACCACTAGAGCCTGGATGACAACCATTAGAACTGCTAATAAAGAAAGAATCAAAAGACAAGATGTCATGAATTTGTCGACTTGTGATGAACTCAACTCTGAATGGAATGAAGACTCAGAAAATGATACATTTCTGGTTTGCATATATAATGTTAATGAAGACCAGCCCTACACTATCATGAGATCAAGCATTTCGGCAAATAGTCTTCAAATCATAAGTCAAGCGTTGGCCAAAGCCCGACGTCCTGAAGATTATCGACATTTTGTTATTGTTGAAGAATTAGAATATTATTCTGATTCTAATCCAAATGATTCTCAGTCTTCGAGCGCTTATAAGACTAAAAGCGGAAAAGTTGGACTTTGGAGAAGAGTTTTGGACGACAACGAAAACGTTTATTCAGTTCAAGCAAATTGGAAAACAAAAGGAAAGTTTGAACTCAAAAATAGAAAAGATTTGACGAGTAATGATATGACACAATTCAATGTCACAAAACTATTGAGAAGCAGACAATCATTCAAAAAGTTTAGTCATTTTCATAGAAGTTCTTCGAAAAAGAATATCAAAAAAGATATTATACCACAAACTGAAACGCCATTCAATACAAAAGAGTCAATCATCTCGTGTTCGAGTCGTGACAGTTATAGTTCTAGAGATTCTTCAATGAGACAAACACACAGTGAAGGAGAAAATGATTTGCCTTCAGATGCAGAACAAGATAAAAAAGATCACAAAACTTCGATCGCAAAACTTAAGAAATTATCGTTTAGACGATTGAAAGTTTGGAAATAATTGAATAATTCATTTGTTATCAATTCATAAAATTTATAAAAATGTTTTAGCACTTGAACCAAATTTTGAATGAATCGTCTTTTTGTACATAACATCATAAACATAAATATTCATTATTAATATTGATATGAATTTCACTGAAATTTAGAAAAAAACTCACATCATTTTAGAGTACTATTGATATTGAACTTCATTATTAGTTATGTTTATAAAATGTTTTGTGAAAAAAATTTCAAATTTATTAATTGTTGAATATTTTTAAAAATAATTAATAAACTCGTGTTTGAATTTGAACTCAACGTTTGATTAATCAAACAGTCATTTATTTAATTAATTACTAGTAATGATAAATATAGCAAACAGTAAATCAAATTTGATACCTTTTAATGCAATGAGAAATTGACTTACCATCAAAATGCAAATAATATTGAATCAATCTTTCGTAGAAGTAGTTCTCACAAAAATTAATAATTTATCCACAAATTTGAATTTATTGTAATTATTTTCAAAATAAATTAAATTAATTATTTTTTAATTAAAAAAAGTATTAAAATTTTAGTAAATGATAAAAATAAGATTAAAGTTCAATTCATATCTATTGATTGTATGGTTTGAGACTCGAAATAATCCTTCGCTTCATTCCAACGATTTTTAGGGAAACGAACCGCAAAAGACCAGCGCTCTTGTGCTGTGCATTCAATAAATTACATATTATTTTCAATTATTAAATCAGTTTTAGAATTATTATTGAAATGTAAGTTTCAAATACCGAGAGTTGGTTTTGGTTTAGCCATGAATTGCGCGTCAACTGCTTTTAATTGAAGATTAACAATAGTTGACTCAATAAATGTGGACAACATTAATGTTGACATTTCTTGTTCTAAAATAATTCGATTATCGCTATTATTGAAACAACAGGAAATCAAAGTCGGAAATAATATTCGAGACAACTTTTCGTCACAAAAGTATTCAAATGGAAGCGAACATAACTGTTGGACAACAGTTGGCCTTTGACCCGATTGTATCAAAGTCTATAAAATATTTAATACAGCGTTGAGACTAAAGTTACCACATCTTTACCAAAATTACCTGATTTTCATTATTGAGAACAACAAAATTTCCAATGAGTAGAATTACTTCATGTAATAAATGAGTTGTTTTATTATGAGAACAATACCATATAAGATAACTACAAATGTGTCGCAACTGCAGCGATAGTCCTTCGCCTCCAAGTATTGACTAAATTTTATGGAGTTTTAAATAAATATTTTATCAGTTGATATAAAAATTAAATAAATTAAAACCTGAATCATTGTTAAGTCCAATAACGAGACATGATTTATGAATTGAATGGCTTCTAATGTGAGATCGAGTGTATGTTTTGGAGCGATTGGCGGCACATTATCTCCTCTGACGGGTGCGCCTGAATGTAAAAGCATTCCATAAATTAGTGAAACAACACCACAAATGTGTGTCATTCTCAAAGTCATCATGAATTGCGTTTCGTCGTCAACTATTTTAGCTCCAAATATGTTATCGCATCTCAATGTCATTAAATTAGTGATTGAAGTCAAAAGAGATATTATATTTTGGAAAAAATAGGCCAATTCTGGCGTCTCATCAATTGGTCCGCGGATGTTAGACATGAAAAGTGATAGTTTGTCAATCATTCCAATGCTTACGATATAACTGTAAATAAGATTTCGCCATAAAAAATAAAATTTTTTATTAATTTTATACAAAGAAAAAAAATTAAGACCTGATAACATCTTGTATTCTTTGTTCAAACGAAAGACAATCGTCTGTATTATCGATTGCAATCTTTGAGTAATGACAATAAAGCGAATTGAAAATTGAAGACAATAAGCGACATAAGGCCCCAATCACTACATCAATACTGACTGAAGTCGAAGTGGAAGAAGAGCTCATCCAATTTGTGTCTAATAACTATTTATTGCCAAAATAACAATAACAATAACAATAATTATTGAATTGAAAACAAAGAATATGAAATGAAAATCCGATTCGAACTCACATTAATTCTATGGATCAAAATGTCTAAAATCTGTAACGTATTATTCGATTGGAGCACATAATCACTTATATCGAAATGTTGGGCACAAATTATTTCATAAATATTAGCTAATTTGGCGTTCGCTCTGTCTGTCAGTGAAGTCGGTCTCTCTTTATTTCCGCTTAAAATTCTAGACAATAATTTGGTCAGTAATGAAATGCCATTAAGTGAATAAAAATAGAGCGAATCGTTTGAGTCCGATCTCAAGATCTTTTCCAATTCATTGACGACACGCTCTAAGCTGTGAACCATATTTGCAGGCCATTGACCTGTGATCTGAGTGTCACCACTCAATAAATTCAATTCCTATAAAAGACAGACATTCAGTAACTCTTAAATAAAATTGAATCAATTTCAATATTGCATCGAATTTAAAGTATGAATAAATTGAAATAAAGTAAAAGCTAAACATTACATACTTTGTAAAGTTTTCCGATTTTAATTTTATTATTACTCTTGATATTCTTGTTTTCGGAAATCTTTTCATTGAAAATAGATTCGAATTGATTCGCTTTATTAACCAAACGCTGTTTCAATTTTTTGCATCTCTTTCGCGCGGCTTTCAGTCTTTCGTTATCACAATTCTGAATGGCTTTTATATCGCTTTCAGATTCTTTTGGCGCTTCAATTATATGTTTCAAGTTATAATTCTCTAGCTCTTCAATAGTTGGAACTTTTCCTCCGTTTTGTTCACAAATAGCGTCGTTATGTTTTTTACCTGATTTTAAATGTTTCGTATTTTAATTTATTTGGTCAAAATTAAAACAAAATAAATGAATAGCCATTACCTCTGAGATGACCGAAAAGGAATACTTCTGACCTAATGATGACTTGACACAAGTCACACATTTTCATCGTATCGTAAGGCACACAAATGGGCGCGTCGTCTGAAGACGATTTCTTGACTGATAATTCGAGAGCCTTTTGTCGGATTGATTCCATATTTTCTTCATGTCTTCGTTTACTTTCGTCCTGTTTGTGTTGAATCTTTTTTTGCAACTCTTCAATATTTGCCGCAAATTTTTCATTAATCGCTGATATGCGCGACTGACGATCCAATGCCTTAATTCAATATTTAATTAATATTTTCAAATCAATTACAAAAAACTAAAAATAATAACAATTTTTTAAAACAAAATGAAATTATAAAATAAATATAAACAAACTTTTTGTGTCGCCATTTCTTGTCTTTCTTTTTCTTTTTCCTGTAACTGTTGTTCAATCTTTTGATCCTTTAGTTTTCTTCTTTCTTTCAATTCCAAAATTCTTGCCTGTCTTTCCTCTTCGATAGCTTTTCTTCTTTCTTCTGCTGCCGCCTCTTTTGCTGCCTTTTCCTCTGATTTTCTGAGCCTTTCTTCGTGTAAGTCCTGAAGTCTGAGTTCGTGATCTTTTTCTTTGTTTAAAATATCATATTTCTTATTTTGGGCCTCCAATGAATTTATGAATTGTATTTCATTGACTTTTGACTCTTCGTCATGAGCTTTACGCACAATTTTTTTGAGCTGTAATT
Organism: Malaconothrus monodactylus; assembly: GCA_034697245.1. NCBI lineage: Eukaryota > Metazoa > Arthropoda > Arachnida > Sarcoptiformes > Malaconothridae > Malaconothrus > Malaconothrus monodactylus. The sequence goes on along the minus strand of JAQIWZ010000063.1, from coordinate 8,007 downwards.
GTCTTTTTTCTTCAGCTCTTTGTAATTTCATTTCCATCGATATCTTCAACTGTAACTGTTGTTCTTCTTTCCAGGCCTTCATTTCCTCGACCTCAATATACAATTAAATGAATAAACAAACAATCGTTTAATTAATTAAATTATAAATACTTTTTTAACGATTCCCTTAAACTTTTGAGCTTTCTTTTCGAGAAACTTTTCTCTCGCCTCCTGTGCTTTTGCTAACTTTTCTTCAGATCTTTTAATGGATTCTGAGAGCGATCGCTTTCTTGATGGAGAAGAAAATTTTTCATGCATTTGAAGCGCTCGACCCGGAGTTCGCAATAAATCAGTATCTGTTTGATTACTCCAAGACGAACACATTCCAGGAGTCAATGGCTCCCAATCGTCGTTTGTTTGACTCGCGGCCGTCACCGCAATCACTGTTCCATCGGCTGTAGTCTTAATTACAGACTCGTCCTCAACAATTATGACTTTTGGCGGCGAAGCTTTGTATCTCTGTCTACCTCTCACCAGTTCCCAGCCGTCCGCGTCTTTCACTTTCTTATTTTTTGATACATTAATATTATTTTGTTTGACCACTTCTTTAGAATTTCTCGTCGATAAGACATTATTAGATTTCGAAATTAGATTATTTGAAGTATTTTTCACGTTTTTAGCTCTCGAAGAGTTTGTTTCTTTAATAAAGTTTTTGTTAATCACAGGAACCGATAATTTAGGTTCAGTTTTCTTGGTTTCTACCGATTCTTTACTATTGACCGAAAGGTCAGGTGTCGAGACGACTGCTCTTTTAAGAGCTGTAGTTGTCTGCGAGACGCCATTCGCAACAACAAAAGCTGCAGTTTTTGAATTAGTGTTAATTTTTTTAATGGTAGCCGTTTGTGAAGCTGTAATTGTTGTTGTGGTCGGCGTTGAATGTATACGAGATTTGAAACTTCGAGCCAATGGACTGTAAGCAAGATTAAGAACTCATAATAAATAAAATACCAAATATTTAAAATAGAAAAAATTATTACTTCAATGGTTTTGTTGATGCGATCGTTTCAATTGTTGTACTTTTGATCGGAATTATATTTTTCGAGTCAGATTTTATAGGAATAACAGTTTTCTTTTTGTTTTCTGCATCTGAGTCTTCATTCTTGCCGTTTATTTTGTTTTCAACGACAAGTTTATTTTCTTGAATCGATTCAATTTCATTATTTTGTTCTAAGACTTTATTTTCGACCACTATTTCGGCAAAATTTTGGACACTATCCATGTTTTTGATATTCTCTTTCTCTTCATTACTGTTTATATTATTTTCGTTCTTATCTGAAGAAGACTTTGTTGCGCTCGAGTTATTGGCGTCTGATTTAATTAAAAGAGAACTCATGACTAAAGAATTAAAGAAATATATAAATAATTAATACTATTTCTATTGAAGAAAGTATTCCAAAACGTCATTTGTTTGTTTGATTGCGATTTCCTCACTTCCCAACAAAGAGAATTGGGTCTATTCGGTGGTGGAGTCGACTCGTAATCAATGTTCAAATTTAGCCATTGAATGAGAGCCTGGAATTCCCGCGTATAGTTATCCAAAACCATAATCGCTTCCTTGCATTCAACAATTGATTCGTCTTTTTCGCAATTCTGATAGATTTCATCGACCGCTCGATTCAAGTTATCGAAAAGGAAAGCCCAATACCTGCACCTCAGGTCATAATCACGCGAACGACCTAAAAGTCAAATCACAAATCAAAACAAAATTTGTAAATAAATCGAATCAAAAAACTTTAAATTAGTTTTTGATACGAAATAAATTTTAATATTTTATACCAGTTTTGAGTCTAATTTTAAATTAAACTTATTTTCAATTTCAATAAAATTATAATTAAATGAATTGATTCAATAATTGATTCAATAATTGATTCAATAATTGATTCAATGATTCATGTATTAAATGGACACAAGTGATGACATACCGACTGAAGCGGATCTAATTCGCGGTGATTTTGACTTTTGTGGCAAATTATGAATTCGTTGACGTCTTCTTTGCAGTGAATTTGTGTTTGAATTGATTGTAGACTTCGTTTGAGACATCATTTCATTAGATTTTATTATTATTCACTTTTTTGTTTATTCATTAAATTATTGAAATTGTTATTTAAATGCATTTCAATTTAAATGTTTATATAAATCGTAATTAAGTTTATAAATAAATTGTCAAATGCTTTAACTCTTTGAATGCAAACTATTGAATGACGTCATAGAATGTGATGAAAACAATACTCAAAACAAACTAAAAGCGCAACAATTCAAACATCAATTTAATGTCAATTTAGTCAATCAATTCATTTTTAATTTCAATTTTTAAATTATTAAATACTATTTTTAATAAAAACAACACTAAAAATGAAAGAATAACTTTGAGTATAGAAAAAAACTTTTTATTAAAATTTTTTAAAAAAATATTGATAATTGATTTTAATGTGATTTGTTTTGTTTCTTCGAACAAATAAGTCATTAGTCAATCAAATGGTGACAAATTTCCAGTTTTATTGCAGTAAAAGTTCATTATTATTATTATTATTATTATTACAATAATCTTTTCATAACTAAAAAATAATGATTTATTCCGTTTGAAAGTCAGATTCATTCGAATGCAAAATTAGAGGTTATTATTTAGTAAACATCAGATATAAAAGCTTTAATTAATCTATTAATTGAACTCAATTTTGTTCAATTGTTGTATATTTAGATTCTATTTTTAAAAAATCAAAACGAAAAGCCAGTGAACCATAACTTTTTTGGGCAAATATTAACCTATTTTTAGAATAATACAAATAATAATAGCGCTATTTTATTATATTACGCATTGAATATCTAAAATATTGATTTAATATTGATGTTTGACCGCGAGAAAGGTCTAATCGGGTGAAGGCATACATTTCAATCTAAAAAATAGAATAGTATTTAATAAAATTAATATAAGCTTTTGGAATGAGCTAACCTTTCGAAGGCTGCCTTTTCCAACGTTGCTCTGTGGTCTGGATGTGCTATTTTGATGAGTTCATAGGCTCTTTGTCTATAATTTTTGCCGAACAAATAAGCGATTCCGTGTTCTGTCACAATATAGTGGGCGTGAGCTCTTGTGGTCACAACACCGGCGCCTTGTTTTAAAAATGGTGATATTTTTGACTCCCCTTTATTGGTAACTGAAGCCATCGCGAGAATGGGCTTTCCTTTGCCGTCGAGACCCATCGCTGCGCCGCGAATAAAGTCGACCTGACCTCCAAAACCTTGGATCAAATTTTGATTATAAAATTAAATGTTGTGCAAGTTTTGAAAAATTGATTGTAAATAAATACCCGAATAAATTCGTGTTCCTATAGAGTCAGAGCAAACCTGACCCACAATATCGACTTCAACGCAAGAATTAATTGCAGTCACTTTAGGGTTTTGAGCGATATTGAACTCAGAGTTAACGTAATCGATAGCCATCATTACTAAATAGGGGTTGTCGTCCATGAAGTCAAATAACTTACGACTTCCTATCGTAAAAGAAGCGGTCAATCGTCCCGTTTGTAATTTCTTGTGACGATTCGTTATTACACCTGAAAAATAAATTTTTGAACAAAATAAAAAATTATACTCAGAAATAGAAATTAATGAGTAATTAAAAGACGATAAAATGCAAACTGACCCAAATTGTAGAGATCGACCACACCATCAGAAAACCTGTTATTCACAATAATTTTAAATTAATTTAAATTATGAAGCATTAGCAAAAAAAAAATGTAATACATTTCTGAGTGAACGCCTAAATCTTTATGATTAGTCAGATCTGCGAGAACTGCGTCAGGAATGGCTCCGATACCCATTTGCATAGTCGCGCCGTCTTCTACCAGATTTTCTGCTATCAATTTTCCAATTGTTTTCTCGACATCTGTTAGATTTTTGGTCTTATGTTCGGGTAATTCCATCTCTCCCTTAACTAATACGTCAAAATGAGATGTGTGTACAATAGCGTGACCTTAAAATCAATAATAAATTGTCTCAATTCTTAAAAACTAATATGAAATTGAAATTTATAAAGTGTTAGTCTTGATAACTTCCTAAAACAAAAATATTCAAAGTTTTATTTCTAACAAAAAATGAAGAAAAAAAAGTTACCACTAGTTCGCGGCATTCTAGGGTTGACCTGACCCACAATGAATTTGCTGTTCTGAATGGCAGCGCGCGCGCAGTCAACAGATGTTCCCAATGAATGAAAGCCATGTTTGTCGGCGGGCGTCACTTGAAGTAAAGCGACATCAGGTTTAATGATTCCGCGATAGAATAATTTCGGAATTTCGCCCAAAAATATAGGTGTAAAGTCTGCGCGGCCGGAATTTATTGGTTCTCTACAATTAGCGCCAGTGAATAAAGAGTTTGATCGAAAAATGCCCTTAAATTCTGGCGCATTGTATTCACCCGCGCCTTCTGTATGGATGTGATGAAGGCGAACATTCTTAAGGTTTGCCTTTTTTCCGTGTTCTGCTAATGCGGGAACCAGTTTTCGTGGAGTTGCGGCCGCGCCGTGAATGAAGACATGATCGCCTAAAATAGTTATCAAAATATTTTAATTAAAAAAATTTTTGAATTATTTCATTTACTAATAATTTATGAATAGCTATAGAACTCAATGATTAAAAATAAGATTAAATATAACTTATTTTTGAAAGTTTGGAAGAATTTAATGAGAAAATAATCGATCTTTAAAATTCAATTCGTAAGAATCTCTTTATACTGAATATCGATATTATAAATAATGATAACAAAGGAAACCGTTAACTAATTATTTTTAATCTAATCGTTTAGTTTTTGAACGATTTCAAACTTTGATCGAATCGAGTGTCAAAAACTTATTGAACTTTGAAATGCATAACAACTTAATGAATGGCTTTTAATTATTGATAATTAACTAAAACAAAGATAAGATCAAAAATTACTGCATTCATATTGTTTACAAAACTCGTCGAATAAAAATTTAGATAATTATAAATGATTTTATCAAAAGAAAAATGTTAAGGAAATTTGATTCCAAAATAAGTCAGTTTTGCAGAATTTGTCGACTCGACGATTGAATCTCAAGAGGAAAAGAGACAATAATAAGTTTTATAAATATTCGAAACGAGAGGAAAATAATGTGAAAATCATTTCGTAAAAAAATTTTTGAATGTCATCCAAAATAAGTCTTAATTGGCATTCATTTACATATTTCTAAATTGTTTATTCATTTAATAAGACAAGAAAAAAATTAGTTTCGATTCTCATCACAAAAAATGAAAACCGATTCAAACAATTGAACGAAAACTAATCAATAAATTAATAGAAAATTAAATGATTGCTTATAAAAGTTTGTTTTAAATTGAATTACATTTGAAATGAAGCCACAAACCAATTGACTCCAAACTATAATCACAAAAATTAAAATATTTCTAATTAAATAATGTTTTAAGTATTATATCAACAAATTATATAAAATTGAAATATTTTTAATCAATAACAATATTATTGAGATTTAAAGAAAATATATTTTATGAACAAATTGAAAGTCAAACCAAAATATATTAATTAAGGACTAGATATTTAGTAAATGTTTCAAAAATAATATTAAATATTAAATAAATTTTAGAAAATAAATAAATTATAATTAAAAAAGTGTAGTAAAGACCTGATTTGACGACAGCGACGGCTTCTTCGGCCGTATTGACCCATTTGGGCAACTTGTTAGGTATGGGATGAGTCGGTTCGTTAGCGTACGAATAATAAGTTCGTCTAATTGTCGGCAATGCTATTGCCGTGAGATTTGGTTCAATTACGTTATTACGAATTGAATTCAAAGCCAATAAACGTATGTTTAGAGCCATTCTCAAGATTATTGTTTGGATTATTATTTGGATTATTGTTTGGATTCACGACTCAATAAACAAACTGTTATTTCATTTATATTAACATTGAATGGCATTTAATTGAAACTCAAATAAACGACACGAGAGTTCGCTTCATTTGTTGTTTGCACAGAGATTTGTCACGAATCCATGTTTTCATACCGTTTTTAAATATCAATACTTTGATTCATATTTTATAAAATGGATCAAAACTCATTTTAAGTCAATTATTATTATTATTTTATTGAAATAAATGTTAAGATATTTGACACAAATTTGCAATAAATTAATTGATGTTTTGATACAATCATTTTTGAAAGAATTTGAAACAAAAGCTAAACATTTAATAGCATTTAATAATATTTAATATTGTATTAATTGTTGAAATGATATGAATAATTGAATTAATTATAAAATAATATTTACACTCATTTTTTGACTCTCATTCAAATCGAATGCATTGATAATTAGCGAAAAGCATTCAAAATATTATTAAATTTTTGAGTAATTTTCGTCAAATTCTAATGAATTAATGAATATTTAATTTTAATCTATGATTACTTTGAAATAAATATGTATTCGAACTAATAATCGATTATAACTTTATATTATAAGTTTTGAGATATAGTTATTGTTCGTGTTTATGGATTCATATAAGTTATAGTTATTATTGCATAAGAAGTAAATTATATAAAACTAATATAAGATATTAGCGCTTATTCCGAGTATTTCAAAATTAGTCTAAATGAAGCGTTCATTGGATCAGAAAATGCAATCAAATACTAGAAAGAGTGTGTGCACTGAGAAATTGGTGCAAAGGCAACAGCTGGTCATCAATGATGGCATCACTTCTCTCTCTCTCTCTCTAATATTTTGATAAGTCGCATATATCGCATAAATCGCATATATCGCACTTCTATTCCTATTGCAATTCGGTCTCAATTCCCATTTGACGAGAGAATTGCTTTATTTCAAACCGTATTTTATATATAGAAGAGCGAAGAGAAGCTCAAACACCAACTTTTGATATATTTCTCATGATATTTGATATCAGTGTTGGCCATCTTTTAATCTCAGACCACATTTTCAATGAAATTTTTGCATTTGCGGCACGAGTTCTGATATATTGCTCGATAACATATGCGATGCATTGAAACTCAATTTAAAAGATGAATAAAAGTATTGAAATAAAAATTGCAATTTTCTAATCAAACTTTCGTTTCCCAAAATTATAGAAATTTCAAAATCTTATTTAATTAATTTTTTCTTTTGAAATACACAACTGTTCATTGCGTTCAAAGCTATAGTTCTGTAATAATAAGTTATATTGATTGAGTTCAGACTATCCAACAAAAAATATAATTCAAATAATTATTCATAAAAATGAGTGCAAAAATTTTTAACCAACATTTATAATGAGATGACCTTTAAAGTTAGTTAATCTTTAAATGAAAAGTAGTGCTGCTTTTATCTAAAATTCGTATATTATAATATCCAAAAATGTCTGTTTGTATGGCTATAGACTCGGCTCCTGGAAGTACTAAATTCTTAAGACCGGTATCATTAGAACCAGTAGGACTGGTGTGTGTGCAACGTGAACAAAATTTTCCGAAAAAGTGACAGTTTGCCAAATTACCGAACAAAAAAGTTACGCCACTAATGCTTTTCAATGCTTTTATATATATATATATATATTTTGCCGTTCATTCTGAACGGGCTTTCAGGTTAGTCTCATATATTCTCAATAAAATTATTACTAAAAACTCATCAATTTTGCTTTCTTTACAAATTATAATTTTTTGTTATTATTGTTATAAAACAATAGCATTAAATTCTTTTCGTGAATAATTAGAGCAAAAGTTGTAACAGGGCACTGTAACAGAGTACTATAACGGCACTATAACAGGGCTTCTCAAACTTTTTTCATTGAAGGAGCTCTTTGGGCTTTAGAAGAGGTCTTGCGGAGCACCTAATTATGAAATTAATTTTAATCAATTCTAGTGTGAAGGACAAAATTGCTTAATTTACGAAAACTTTTCAACTTTTGGTAGAAATTGTTTATGAACTGAAGTAATTCATATTTAATATTTTAAAA
>JAQIWZ010000062.1:0-32797 GCA_034697245.1 Malaconothrus monodactylus | reverse complement strand
TTAATTAATTTGATTGTAATGATTAGGGCTGTGCAAAGTATGAAAAAACATGTTTTTCTTGCTAACTTCAATTATATGGAATTTGAAAAATCTTTACGATTCATTAAATAAGCTTTTAATTAATTCAATTTGAATGCCCATATTTTTGCATATTTTGGCCAAATTTTTAAATGCATGCATATTCTCCAATTTTTCTAAAAATATGCAATTTTTTTTGAGTTTTTTCAGTCTTTTCTTACTTTAACCCAAAATGAGTTGAGCAAATTTAATACACTGGTAAACTCTTATACTTTTATAGAAAATGATTTCTTAAAATTTGAATTATGGAAAAGTATAAACTCACCGACAGCAACGATCAGCAAAGCTATGTTCTCCCAAATCCTCAAAATTCCTACTGTTAGAGCCTTTTCCACACCAATTAGTTCCAGGAAACAAGAGTAAATCTGCTCTTTTCCATCTCTACACAATATAAGACTGACATTGTATTGACTAATTCTTGAGTAGAGTACAAACAATTTTGACTAATTTATGCCCAGTTAGCTTTATATAGAACTCCAGACATTATATGAAGTACTAATAAGCCTTTATTTCACAATAAATTCTTATATAATAGATTTATCGAACTTTGATTTACCTGTTTTTTTCTTAATTGATTGCTTTTAATTTTGATTTTAAACTGAGTGCGAAGTTTTTTATGTAATTGATGGCAACGATCGTGATTTAACTGATAATCAGTCAAATAAGATAATTTTGATGGTAATGTTTGGTTTTCACTACTATTATCATCACTAAATTAAATACAATTTTCAAAACTTGAAGTATGTTATCATAGATAATGAGATGATAAAAATACCTTAAGATTGTATAATTTGTGTTTAAGTTATTATTTAAGTTAATAATTCGTTGATTGAATTCTTTCAATAATTGATCGATACTTCTCCTATTAATTGTGAATTCACAATCAAGTAATACTTCATCTGACAGCCAAAGTTGTATTAAGTGAACACCGTCTGTAATCTGAAGACGAATCAAAAAATGAGTTTCAAATCCAAAATTGAAATTCATTAAAATGAAACTTTAAAAACGAATCTTTAGAAACGAACTCTCTATTAATAAAATGTATATTATAGAAAAAAAATCTAGTCGACTGCGCAAAAAAGTACATCATAGGGAATGATTTTTTCTTTGCATAAGTTCGCAAATGGATCCAATTATTTTCCTTAAAACTCTTGTGAGAATTCAAATAAGACATGAGTTAAGTATTAGTACAATTAAGCAAAATAAAGAATGAAGTTATTTAATGCTTTTCTTCGAATCATTTAAAACGGAGGAAATAATAAGTTAAAAAAGTGTTGCTAACGTATAAGTTCATTATCTATTCACAGGAAATTTAAAAAAAAGCTAAGAAAAAAAGTTTTTCTTATTCATTCTGGAAATTTTGATAAATCTGGGATTTTGAAGGTCAGTTCGCTCAAGGCTTAGTTTAAGAATTCTTTTCCAATACTAAAGCAAAGAACCGAAAAGTTCGATCTTTGATAGACAATTACATGAGTTGACTTATTTTGAATAAAATGTGAAACTTACTTGTCTTAAGCACAAATTATCAAATTTTGTCTCAATTGCGCTTACATTAAAATATCTTAATTTGGTTATGACTTGACCGTCGGCTAACTCATAAGTGCGCACAAAATTTTCCACTTTGGAATCATTGAGCGCAAAATTTTCGAAATTTGATAATTTTCCAACAGTAGAATTAGAATCACTTAACACACATTCAAACAAAGTGTAACAAATAATTAGTCCAATTAGATAAACGATCATATCTCGCAAGAGCCGCAATAACAGCAAACAGGAAACTTGAATCACTATTTTTTGGCTTTTATGTTAACATATTTGTTAACGTGATATTATCGAGTTTTTTCGTCCCTACGAAGAATTGATATAAGTTTAGGTACAAATAGAGAGCTAACAACTTATAAGCGTTACGCATGTCGACAACAAATGTGTCCATTCATGTGTTAAGAGATTCATAGCGGGAGGACCGGTGCTTCAAATTGGGAGAATGGACATCGGGGAGGAGTGGGGCTATCATTATTACATATAATACTATTATAGTTTGACGAGATTTGTCGAGTGGGGAACACAACTATTTAGTTGTTCTGCATTCATATCTCATTTGTTTTGCTTCAATCAAACTCAGACTCTCTTCCTTTCTCTCTCTCTCTCTCACGTTACTAACAGAATACAAATTTACTTACGTTTAACATATACTTGATATCGAACCAAAATAACGGAATGAAAAAGAATTAAATTCTATGCGATCTCAATAAAGAGATTACGAAAGGAGAGAAAAGTATAACAAATAATTAAAATGATTGAGAATTGTATCGCTATTATTGATTACTACATCAATACAATAACAAGATTTCAATTCGAACACAATTTGAGTGAATTTGAATTTATTTCATTTTTCAAATAAAATAGACCAAAAACAGTACAAATCAAAAATTATTTAATTTTATTGTTTGAATCTTTTCTTTAAGGGTCGAAAATATAATCTTTCGCTATTTGGCAGTCGTTCCTTTCTGAGTTTTTACATCTTTCTCTAATTGGATTAACTCAGCGCGAGATTTGTTATGTTTTCGAGCGAAACGCAAATTGCGAAGAAGTTTTGCGTCAACCTATAAAATAAAAGAAATAAAAATAAGTCGTTTAAAAGTTATGGTTAAGAATTGATGTCTCAATAGTATGAAAAAGTGAAAAAAGCGAAACTCGATTCGCTTCACTTGATGTTAAAACATGAATACATGTGATGCTCGACAGCAATACTACGTAAAAATGAAAAGAGAGCGGACAATGAATAACATTGAGTGCAAAACCTGACGCTAAAAAAAGGACATTCGCCACATGGGGTAAGCACTAAAAAATGTTAGTCTTTTTCACATTTGTATCACAGAACGACTGCTTTGGCTGACTCTGTGAATTAAGACTGTATTTTACTTAAAATCACTTTAGATTTTATCAAATTTTAAATTTTAAGAGAAAAGTTTCAACAATTTTTAATAGACTCAAAAATTCAATGCAATAAAGTTTGCGATAGAAATTACATCGAAACCAAATTTTAAATTTGGAAAATGATGACAATATGTCTCAAATATGAATTGATTTGAGTTTGAAAGTCATAAAGAAAATAAGTCATTATATGAAAAATGTTTTTGCTGTCAACTAAATAAGACTTTCGGTTGGTTTCTGTCACATAAATCAAGAAAATATTCGAGTTTTGAGCAATAAACTAAAGTTAATTAATATAAAGCCAATAAAATAATTCATATAAATTGTTGTAAAAATATCTGTGAATTATTGAAAAATTCGCTCAAAACATACAAATTGATTAAAAAAGGATTAAAATCAAAAGTTATAAAAAGTTTGTTGGATTCTAAGTCAAAGGCTTAATGGGCTCAACACTTAATAGAAAGATAGAAATTAAATAACTATAAAATAAAAAAAACTAATTAACAAAAAACTGCAAATATTTCAAATATGATTCTCAAGTTTTAGTTGTTTTTAAATAATTACAATTATTTACGACATCAGCAAATATTGAAAAAAAAGTTAATAACTTCGAATAAGATTTTTTGTTTTTTTTCCGAAATTATTAAAGTTATTTGACTTATAATTGAATAAAATTCAATTTCATTAATTTTAATATAAGTAGAATTTTGATACCAAAAATAATTAAAACTAGTCATTAACAAAAAGTCTAAACCATTGAATAAAATATTAGTATTTGTGTGATTTGAATAATTTAATGAATGAGTGATTGATTTCGTGATAAAATGATTGAATGCATAAAATTGTGACTATTATTGTTACTATTATTTGAATGCTTTATTTCTACCTATAATTTAGATAAATAATTACTGATTGACTAAATCATCAAAAATAATGATTTGAGACATAATTAGTGAATACTAAAAATAAATGGAACTAAACTTTAGCCCAAGTTCTCTAAATTGAAAACTTGAGTCAAATCATATAAATTATATATTAATATAAATTCAATTCTAAAACATTGATATTTGAGGAAAAATATGAATTTTGTTGACAAAAACTGTTAAAACAAAATGAATACCCCTTTCATCGATTCCTTGCGATGACGTTTTGGTCTAAAGATACCATTTCTGTGATCTTTTCGATCTAAATGTCAAACAATTAAATTGAAAATAAAGTTCACGTGTTTTAAAGTCTAATAATTAGATATAAAGTAACTCTCACTCACTTTGATTATGATTTGTATGATTTTTAGATTTTGCCATCGCTTCCAATCTATTATTCAAATAATTGTCTCAATTCTTTGCTATCATTCAAATTAATTAATAATAATTAAATTCAATTTATTTCTTAATAAATAAATAAAATTTGGATAAAAACTTACATTCAATTTGTTTGGGTCGATATCTCAGCGGAAAAGGAAATATTCAACAATAAAAGTAATACAAATTGACTTAAGATTTAAACAATAAATTACGTCATAAAAAGTTTAACAATTTTGTGGCAAAAACCAGTCGAAAAACAAATAAATAAGAAGTCATTATTTATATAAAGGCCGGGCGTTTACATTATTGAACGCCATTTAAACGATCATTTCTATTGTCTTTAAAAATATTGCTAAATATTAAATTATTTTTTGTGAATTAAATATCAGAATGAGTGACGCGCGTATGTATTGACTAATTATTGAATATTTGACTTAATGCTAATGAATATTTGACTCTTAATATAGAATACGGCTATAGTTCGGGCAACGCTTCTGTTGCGAACCCGGGGTTTGTATTAATAGTTATTAATAAATGATTAAATAAAGAAATCCATAATCCATAAGTGTTAATATATTGTTAGTTATGGCGCTCAATATAACGCTTACGGCGCCGACACTTATGGCTCGTATTCGTCAAGTGGTTCGAATGCTCCCAATTATGGATCGGCTTCTGCTCCAAACCCTTACGCGCAACAATCTGGATATCAGTCGACAGCTAACGATCAATACTCGGGTTATTCGACTCAACCCCAACAAAGTCTTTATTGTAATTTTCATATTGTTTATTAATTTAAATAAAAACTAAAAATAATTGAAATGACAGCTGACGGACAGCCCCAACAGTCTGGTTATTACAGTACCGGTGGTTCGGGCGGAGCGCCTAATAATAGCGCTCAAAGCGCTTATTCATCGAATAGTAGTTATGGCACGAATTCGTACTACACTTCACAACACGGGGCGTCTCATCCATCAGGTGGGCAACAGTCTGGTGGCGGACAATACGGTCAATACGGAAGCGCAGGAGGCAATCAATACGGCAGCGGTGGTGGCGGACAATCTAACCCATCGATGGGAGGCTTTAATATGCCTCCGACTGGAATGACTGGCGGCCCAACTGGTCCCTACTCTGGCGGTCAGCCCAACTCTCATTATGGCTCAGGCGGTGGCGGCTCTTCGATGGGCTCTCACGGACCACAGTCTGGCTTTCACGATGGAATGGGTGGCAGTCATGGTATGAGAGGTCCTCCCAATAATAATTTCAGGTAAACATTAATCAATTTTCAATTAATTTATATATTTAGCAAATTTTGGTATTAAAAGAATTTTAAATTTTTGAAATTAAAAAGTTTTTTCTAAAGGGTTTCATCAAATTTTCGTTAAATTCTATTTCCTTTACCCCAAACCAATGCAACACTTTTTATTTGAAATTTTTTTCTGAGTTTATGCTCAACACTAATAGTTGTTTTGAAAGGAATTTTTCTCGAATGACTTCCAATCATTCAATACTTTAATACATTAGAAAATGTAAATGAACTCAAGTTATAATAATTTCGCAAATAATGAAAGCGCGAATTTTATTCAATGGTTATTAACTTGAGATAACTTATCAATTTTTTTAATGAGTCGTATTATTTGGATTGGTTTTCACCAAAAATTATTAAAAAGTTCTAAATATTTTACATTCATTTTAAAATAATTAAAATTCAATCGTAATATTTGAGTTTAAAATTCAATGCACTCATTAATGGCTTAAATTTATCTGTAATTCATTCATCAAATTTACCAAAATTTTGATGAACTTACAATCAAAGTGTCAAAAGCGCTCTCTTTGGTATAAATTGAAAATTAGAATTTTTTAACGTTGATCATAACATTTTGCATAAAACGTCATCAAATTAGGTGATTATCACTACAGAGACTGAACAAATTTCAATCATTTTTAAACGTTTTTAATTTTATTTTCAAATCTTACTTAAAACTGATTACCAAACAGAAAATATTGAGAATTAGAAATCTTCGAGAATTCGCAAACTCTTTAATTAGTAATTTGATGTCTGTATAATAAATAATTAATTCTTTGTGAATGTATATATATTTTTGGATAGAGTACCTGATCCATTGTCTTCTAAAGTTTAGAAGAAGTTCTAAACGTATTGTATTGTTCAGTAATATATCATTATAAATATTATGAAAGGTCTTAATAGAGTTCCTTTATTCAGCTTAATCTTCAAATTCATTCTTTAAAATGAATTTTCAAGTTATTGATGAGGTTTAATCTTTTGCAAGAGATAATTCTTTTAAAATTAATAATTAAGTTAATAATAGTTTAAAGTTAAAAAGTTTAATGTTTTCTAAAGTTTTATTTCACTGAAGGGTTTTTCTTGAAAATGTTGCATGAATTCAATTCAATTGAATCGAACCCATTATTTTGATTTATTATTAAATGGTTGATAAAAATTTTTCTGAAACAAGTGAAAAGTTTAAAATCTTATTTCAATAATTTATAGTCAAAGGTAATGTATAAGAGAGTGCGATCTCAAGGTTTTGCTTTGAGTCTTTGTTTTATTTAAATTTCATTTTTTCAGAAAAGATACATTTAAAAAAATTTATTTGAATCTTGAAATCGTTCTCTATTAAAAAACTTGGACATGAAATTTAAAATATGTTAAATATTAAATGTTGTTTTCATATTACAGCAAACAATTATGGTTTGTGTCTAAATTTTATATAACTGTACTTTTATTCAATTTTCTAGGTTTAAATTTATTGAAAAAAGTTCTCAAAGTTTATTTGAAACTCTTCATTTTCTCAGTCATTTGTTTTTTTCTTTAAGTATTTCTTTGATCTAAAATTTTAATTTTTTATTTTATTTATTATAAAAAAAATTGATATTTCATTATTCGATAATAACTTTTTTTGAGACTAATTGCTTGAAACTTGATTTTAAATCGTTATAATTTTAAATTTTTGTTGTGATTCAAATCTTTTTTCGATGATATAAAGGCGTAAGTGATGAGTGAGGAAAGAATAATTGTTGCAGAATTAATTTGTCATAAATACAAAAATACAGTTATGGTATAACAACTTTCGTTTGTTTGCTGTTTATCCTAAACAATGGTAGTCCCAAATGTTCTTCACAAAGAAACTGAAAGGAAGTGTAATGTTTGATTAACGAAATTATACAAAATCACAATTAGAAGAAAATATGTTGGTATTAATAAAGGTATAATCAAAAGGGGGTATAAAAAAATTATTTGCTGATGCGTTTGTTTAATATGAGTGTGTTATCAAAAACAATTTGCAAACATTTTCATTATTAATTATAGCAATACGAAGAAAAAGTTATTTTAAATTCATAATCAATGGTATTATTCCTTTCTCGCCTATCTCTAGAGGAGGTCATGGAGGCGGCCGTAATTCCGGCCCCGGTTTTATGAAAGGTAACATTTAAGTAAATTCAGTAAAAACAGACCATTGTCTGAATTTTCAATTCAGTCACGTAAGGGTTCACAATACATATTATGTGGGCTTTTTTGGTGCCATTTAAGCTTTTGAGGATTAATTTGAAAAAAATTGAGCATTTCTTTTAGTGTCTTGAGCTTAAGTGCTTATAATTGAAATCAGTGTCATTTTAATCATTAGACCAAAAAAGTTATTTATCGCTTAAGAGTCCACTCATTAGATTTCTTATATTAGAATTTCAATAATTGAAGTTTGCATGCATTCTATCATTGTTTTACATCAAATTTTCATGACATTCAAAACTAAAACTTATTTCATTCAAATTTAATTCAGGCCGCGGAGGATTTGGTGGACCACCTGATCATTTCGGACATCAGGGTATAACGAATTTATTTCTAATTTTTACCCAAATTATTCATGTCATTAATATTAATATTAATAATAATAGATTCAAATCAAGACACAGTTTTCATTTCTGGACTTCCCGACGATATATCTGAAGATCAATTGATCTCTCATTTCGGTTCTATTGGTGTTATAAAGGTATGCAATTCAAAGCTGAAAAATTTTTGATTCATTTCTAATTAATATTTACAGATCGATAAAAAGACTAATAAACCAAAAATATGGATATATCGCGACAAAATCAGTGGCAAAGGCAAAGGAGAGGCGACTCTCACTTATGACGATCCGCATACAGCCAAGTCTGCAATCAATTGGTTTAATGGTTAGCATTCTTTTACTCAATAGTCAAGTCATTAGAATTCATATTAATTTTTTCGATTTATTCCAAATTAAGGCAAAGAGTGTGGCGGAAAAATAATAAAAGTAGAATTCGCTCAAAGAAAGCCTGGCATTGGAGGCGATAGAGGAGGAGGAGGAGGAGGTTTTGGTGGTGGCAATCCTGGCCGCGGTTTCCGTGGAGGTGGCAGTAGAGGAAGCGATAGAGGAGGTCCGCGTGGTGCCTCGGATGGTGGAGGCCGTCAGGGAGACTGGAGATGTCCAGTCCAGTCGTGTAATAACAACAACTTTTCGTGGAGAAACGAATGTAATCGATGTAAAGCTCCCCGACCTGGTGATGGCGGCGGCGCTGAATCCTTTTCAACACCTCAAGTAGTTGAAAGTTCTCAACGACGTGGCGGAGGTATGGCTGGAAGAGGTCGTGGCGGCGGTGGATCTCGCGGTATGGGTGGACGCGGATCTCGTGGAGGTGGGCCTCCTAGAGGACCTCCCGGTGGGCGCGGAGGTGGAGGAGGAAGAGGTGGACCCATGAGAAGTGATTTTTCGTGAGTTTTAAACTTTCGTGAAGTTTATGTCAACAATTTTTAATTATATTTCTATATTATAGGGATCGACGACCAAAACCTTATTAATTTATAATACGATTTTCTGGCGTTTGGTGTCATATATTAGTTAAACTTAAATGTTTTGATTCTTTTACTCATTTTGTTCATGTCTTCAGTTATTCTCATTTGATTAGTTAATCATTTATTTTGTAATAGCAATCATTTGTAACCTCGACTTTGTTTTCATTATACTATTTTTCGTTTCCATAATAAAGAAAAAATTTTTGAATTTTTCGTCGACGATAAAACATTGAAACATTTTAGTGTCTGCTCTCCTTTGCGCTAATATTTCTTTACTGTTAAATTCGTTCCCAAAAACTATTTTTAGAGAATAGACTGTGAGTGACTTGTGAGCAAAAATGTAAAAAATATATATATAAAAGAAGTTTAAAGCAGTTGATACACTATTTTCTGTAGCCTTAACGCACACCATTTGCAATAGTCATCAAATTGTATTGAAAGTGCTCAATGTTTTAGTTGTTTTGCATTTTTTAAAACAAATTATTCTGCAAACAAATTAAATTTCTTAATTTCAAATTGAGTTTATATAAGGTATTGAAATAGTGGGTGTTTTTATTTTGTAGGTATTAATGGCTGTATTTGCATCGCCTTATGCTAAAAGTGCAGCCTTTGAGCGATAAGCATAGCTGCAGCCTTACTACGATCTTTGGGTTGGTTCTCCCCTTAACACCAGCAAAAATACAAGTTTTACTCAATAAAACAGAGATAGGAGAGTAAGTGTAATACAGATCTGTTTATCAAATAATTGTCTACAACACCAATATAGCAATGGATGATTTAGGTAAGTAAGGCAGGACATAACCATATTTAGAATATTAAACACCAACCGTTAATCAAAGTCAAACCAAAATATGTTTCAATTAATTTATTAGTTTGATATGAATTAACAATAAAAAACAATTCATAAACAGTTGAGTCGAATTGAGCATTTAGAGCATTATTATTATTTTTTACAATACATTTCTTAATGAAGGCGCAGATATAGACAATTAATATATTTAAAAAATTTATTTAATAATAATTCAAATGTAATAGAGCTATAATGATATGCTTTTAGCTGAATGGATATACGACTAGACTGAGGATGTGTTCTTATTGCAAATGAAGGCTAATTGCTTTGTATTAGGGAAGTGATGTCAAGTTGTTATGATAACCATATAGGGAGAAAATAATCCTATTCGTGGGAGTCGGGTTTGCCAAAAATCAAGGATCTTGTGTACCATTTGTATAATTTAGAGCTTATAGTGTTATCAGTTTTAACTGTTTGTTCCATAAGTGAATTTTTGAGTGGCCTACTTCTACCGCTGAATTGAGACTTTATTGCCGCCAGTGCTTCTGTCTCTATCATTTGTTTAGCTAATTCTGAAATTTTGACAATTTTAAGATCTATTTTAAGTTTAACGTACAAACAGTGCGTTTGTTAGAAAAATTTTGTTATAAATCTGGAGTGAAAAATAACAAAAATAAGTGTTTGTTTTCAGAAAACCTTCTCTCTGATTTGGAGAAAACTGTTTGTGGTTTAAAGATATCTGGCAGTACATCTGGTTGGAAAATGACAACTCCTGGAGATATTACAACGACTTCCACTACTAAAGTAACCAAAAAATATGAATATTATGGAAATGAAGAGGTTTATATCATTTTTACCCAATTTAGTAAATTATTTATAAGTCAATAAATGATTTTGTTATCTAATTGTCTTCTGGCCAGCCTTTATATCAAAATGAAATAATGGTTCGAAATTCGGGGCCTAAATCTCCAGGTAGTAAAGATTCAACTTTTAATAATAACTTGTCAGAACTCGATAGCTTGCTTGATGACTTGAATTGTGCACGAATTATCGGCACTAACCAACGCCCTAACAATCAATTCGGAGGCAAGTCTTGATTGGTCACTAATTGTCTAATAAGATTTAACTGTTATAAAGTTTAATTATCACTTTCTTTAATGACAAAATGCTAGTTTTCAATTTTTGATGTTTGACTCTTAGTTTTTAATGAAATTATTTCAAATTGATTCAAAATATAATAAAATAGTAACAAATGGGTCGTGTTCGGGTCATTTTGGTAGATGCCGTAGTGATAGTACTCAAGTCAATCAATTGATTCACAATCTTGAACATAATCTTCATAACCCTCAGTGAGTGGATCTCTTCAAATGTTTTGATATTCAAACAACTAGTTTATCATTTTGTAATTAATCGATTCGATAGGCACGTAATGCGTGGCCATCAAATAAAGCCAATCACAATAACAAGGTATTACGAAGAAGATACAACAGCAGAATCAGCCAGACCACAATTAATGAGTTCATCAGCACAACAACCACAACACGGAATTCTTAGTTCACCCAAACACGCCGGCACAGCTTCCAATGCCACGAGAGAACTGGACGACTTGATGGCTTCACTTTCTGACTTTAAAGTAATACTTAAAGAAAATTTATTTTTAGTTCATTTTTTGCTTAGTCGCTGATTATACTTTAAAGATGAAAGAAAAGCCCATCAGTTCAGACTATGGGAAAGTATCGCCAAAACCAAGTGGTCAACATTTGGATTCAATGCTCGGAACACTCCAGTCTGATATGAGTCGCCATGGAGTCGATACGGCAGCTAAAGGTCATTGTCAAGCATGTCACAAGCCTATTGTTGGTCAAGTTGTGACTGCTTTGGGCAAGACATGGCATCCCGAACACTTTCAATGTACTCATTGTGGCATTGAATTGGGAACCAAAAACTTTTTCGAACGTGACTCTGAACCATATTGTGAAACAGATTATCATAATTTGTTTTCTCCGAGATGTGCCTATTGTAATGCTTCTATTTTAGATGTAAGTCAAACGACCAAACATTCACTCATTATTTATTAGCGCAAACTTCACTTCCTTCTCATTTTTTGGCAATCGTTTCTAATTTCCTCAATTATTTTTGACATTTATATAGAAATGCATAACAGCATTAGACAAGACATGGCATCCCGAACACTTCTTCTGTGCTCATTGTGGTAAGTCATTTGGTGACGATGGATATCATGAAAAAGATGGACGACCTTTTTGTCGTGAAGATTATTTCGAACTTTTTGCACCTAAATGTGGCGGTTGTAATACTGCTATTACTGATAACTACATCTCAGCGTTAAGCACTCAATGGCATCCCGAATGCTTCGTTTGCAGAGTAAGTCTTTTAAGTCATTATCAGTTCAAACAAATTAGTATTAAGTTTTGAAATAACAAAAAGTTCGATAAATTAGTGGTGAAGGTCATTAATGGTGAAGGTCATTAGTGGTGAAGGTCATTTGTGTTGAAATTTTCTTAACCAATAAATAGTTTTATATTATGAGAGACATTGAATTTGAAGTAATAGAATTGTTATTCTAAAAAAAATAGGATTGTCGATCACCATTCAATGGTGGTAGCTTTTTTGACCACGAAGGACAGCCTTATTGCGAAGTTCACTATCACGCAAAACGTGGCTCTCTTTGTGCCGGTTGTCACAAACCTATAACTGGCAGATGTATAACTGCGATGTACCGGAAGTTTCATCCTGAACACTTTGTCTGTTCCTTCTGCTTAAAGCAACTCAATAAAGGAACTTTCAAAGAACAGAGTGATAAACCTTATTGTCACTCATGTTTTGAAAAATTATTTGCATAAGAAGTTTAGGATAAGTGAAAGTTTAAAGAATTAGTTTAAGTTTTATTAATAATTCTTATTATCAGCCATTGACTATTTTGATGGACTGCTTACAACTTTTTTTTCAGCAAATCATAATATTGTTTTAATTTGTGGCAAAAGAGCTTAATTTATGCCGCAATAAGTTTTATTGGATAGTACTGTTAAAGACCATCGTATAAGTGAGTCAATTGAGAGTCAATTCTTATTTACCATTTGTTTTGCTGATCAAAAAGAATTTTCCTCTACAAGAATGCAAATAAGACATTGATTAAAAGTTTTGTGTAAACCTAAACTTACTTATCGGAGTTTTGCCTCTTTAACTCTCAATATAATAGTATTATTGAATTCAGAAATT
Source organism: Malaconothrus monodactylus (assembly GCA_034697245.1). Lineage (NCBI taxonomy): Eukaryota > Metazoa > Arthropoda > Arachnida > Sarcoptiformes > Malaconothridae > Malaconothrus > Malaconothrus monodactylus. The sequence goes on along the minus strand of JAQIWZ010000062.1, from coordinate 19,623 downwards.
ACTACTAAATTAATTTGATATAATTCCACAATTATTATTTCTCAGTCATTATTGAAGAGAAGTCCCAAAATTGATTCACTAAGAATGTCGATGCATACGATACAAGTCGATTGATAGGATCATAATGTGGATCATAATCTAATAATTATTAGACACTAATTTGATTGACTTTTATTTGTTGAATGTAATATTGTTTATTTTATTGTCTATTATATAAGTTAAAGCTAATAACTGGACCTTCTATTTTACATCAATTACTAACATATTAATCAAATAGAATTTGTTTTACAGTAAAGATATTATCAAGTTTTTAATTGAAATATTACTGAATAAAAGGTTCAAAATTTTATCGGTATGTAAAGTAAAGTTTGTTTGCAATAAAGATTTAATATATTTACCATCTATTAAGAATTTGAAAATTACAATTCTAATTATGTTTTATTTTTATGAGATGGCGATTCAATGAAATAAATTTTTACAAACAAATCGATGTACGACACCTGTAGATTAATCTAATTCTACTCATACTTTGAAGCTTTTACCAAATTTATTCTAAAGGTAATTTAACTTGGAATAAACGCTTTCGAGGTATAAGTTTTGAAACTTACTCGTCAGTTAAACTATAAGATTAGTTCAAATAAATTAATTATAAGAATAAATAACTCGTTTTCTTTCAACATCAATAGTTTAGATTAGAGAACAATTTACACAATAAAATTTGTGCTCTAATTTATACAATCAATAATCTTATTGATTATATAACAAGTTATAAAGTTATTGATCATATTTCAGGGTTTCTTTAAAGTTTTCAAAATGTTATAATTTCTTCAGATTCAGTGATTTACGAATGAGAATTAAGATAATTTTATCAATTCAATTGTTATATTATATTATTACTTGATTGAAGGCATTCGCAAATTTTTCATCAATAAATATCATTAGAATTAGTTTCGCTTATTTTCAATAAAAGTGTAGTACAATTTTTAAAAAAATTAAGCATTAGAAAGACTTCTCTTCGTTAAAGCGTCATTTCTTCCTCTATTTGTTACTTCTGCTGTTCTTAAAGTTATGCCAAAAATGTCTTCGTGGTATCGCTTTCTCTCCTATAATAGGGATATAAAAAAGGTTTAATGTTTAAATGACTCCCCATTCGTCATACCTTTAACGAAACGAGTGCCAGTTCTGGATCATCGATACCATTCTCTTGTAGAATAAATTTAAGTGTTTTGCTCACATCTTCAGCCATTGACACGTCTCCACAAACATAAAAGTGTCCGCTTTCATGCATTAACTCATGATAAATCTTTTGTGAAACACTTTTTAGGCAATCCTGAACATAGCGCTAAAGTAAGATCGAAAATAAGTCGCAAAGAAATTAATGCTATAAATAAAATTGAAGCTTACTTTTGATTGTCCCTCAACTCGAGAAAATGCAGTAAAATTTTGTGTAATGATCGCTTGATTGACCATCTCTTGAATCTCTTTAGTGTGCAGTTGCATTAAAGGCGTGCGACAACCAAAAAACAAAGTCATTTTCCCAAACTTTTCTCTTTCAACTTTATTACGACGAGTAAGAGCAGCCCTGTGTTGCCAGAATGCACGAAATGGTGCAATCCCAGAACCAGGACCTACCAATATTAAAGGCAAAGACTTATCATCTGGAAGTCTGAAGTTTGGAGCACTTCTTATAAAACCATAAACAGAGTGTCCGCTTTCTATTTGGTTCAGATAATTAGAACAAACTCCAAAATGCTTTTCACCCGATTGTGTGGTGTATTTCACGACTGCAATCGTCAGATCTATTCTGGATGAGGAAAACATCAGTGGAGAAGAAGATATGGAATAAAAGCGTGATTGGAGAGCAGGCAATTGCGTTAACAGCAACTCAAAAGATGGCTTTACAGATTGAAATTCATTCAAAACTTCCATTAAGTTTGGATATTGTAATGCTTTCCATTCTTCATATTTAGTCGAATCATTCGCTAACGTTTGTAATCTTCTTTTGTCGTTTTCATTTGTAGCATTTAAAGCAAATAAACTCAACAACTGCTGAGTCGGTGGTGTTGTTATATCTAAATATCGAGTTAAAGCTTCTCTCAAAGAAGTGACTCTAAGTCTTTCATGCAGTACCCATTTATCTTCGCTGTCATTCTTTTCATCGTCGATTCGGTTAATTTTAACATATATTTCATATTCTTGATCAACATTTTGATCAGAAAAATGTTTGAGTAATCCATTGACAATTTCCTTTCTATTTTCTGGGTATATTCCTAAGTGATCGCCCGGCATATAAAAGCTGGCATTATTCTTATCATGAGCTTCGAGCTCTATTAGTATTGTAGTTCTTCCATCTTTATCTCCGTCGTGTAGTTGAATTCGATTTTTCAATTTATAATGAATGACTTTACGATTTGTACCTTTCGACAAACCTAAATAGACGGAATTTCATCCTTAAAACTCTTGAAAGTGTCAAATTGTTTGTTCAAAACATTTTCCCTCAACAAAAAAAGGACTATAAACATATAAAATGCATTTTCAAATTTATTGATTTGGCAACAAGTATAACACGACAATAAATGATTGAACAGTCAAATGATTCTACTTTTCTCAATACTCTTCAGAGCCGTTGTTTTTATTTTTGAGATTTGATCAAACTTTAATTATTTTCAATGTATTTTAAGATAATTTACAGTGTAATGAATTAATAGGTTTGTAAATCAATAGAATCCAATTCAATTTCGAACCTGAAAAGTTGATATTTTTGTTCTAAATCTTTGCTGATTTGCTAAAGCTATTCATAAATAAGTAACTGAATTGGAATTATGCTTAAGAACTGATAAACTAAGTTTATATGAATCCAAATTAAATTGAGATCGAGTTCAAGCAATTTATGGAGTTTTCATTGAATTTCAATAATACAAATCAATGTGAATCAACTTTTTTTCTCTTAATATACTGTATAATAAATGAAATGTCTCTCACATTCACATATATCTGGTTTTGTGATCCCATTGAAAGGCACAAGTTTTACATTTTCTTTCGACCATTGAAGTGGTTTAAGTGTTGCCGTTTTCATAACTTCACTCAAATTCAAGTCATCAGAAACACAGAATACATCACATGCGACCTCAAAAGCTCTTTTAGCCCATTCCCCAAATGACTGTTCTTGACCGCAGAGTTCATCCCCAGTCGCCACTTTCAAAATGCGTTCACCGCCCAAGTCTGCAAGCATTGTATCTAAATATCTTCCGAATGCACAAAAGTTTGGATAAGCACTCGATCCGAGAGCGAAAGCTGCATATCTAAAGTTTTGGTCATTAACTTTTAATTTATTGAAATAATTTTTGTCGAAGATATATTTTTAGTTTGTGAATATTAATTCATTTTTTAAGATTAATATAAGACAATTATTACCTAATATTACTGAGTGGTCCGACTTGATTCACACTATCATCATATTGTAATGAAGTTGGTAAGTCTGATGAGTCGAGAGATATTCTTAAATAAGAAGTTGAAACACTTTTGACACTTTCAATATCGGGAGTCGTATCTCCGGTCACTTTTATTGCTTGGAGCTGTCGAGCAAATCCCTCTCCATTTTCTGGTGGATCTCCATTTCCAAAAGTACTCGTAACTATCAAAAGAAGTGCTTCGTGTTCCAAATGTGACATATCATAGGAATCCATACACATTACCTATAAAATTATGGACTACACGTCAAAACTTTTAAATTAATGGATAAAAAGGGGAAATCATTTTTTAAACTAATGATTTATTGTATTGGATATAACTTCACATTAATATTGAAACTGATAACATATAACTCACTGAAACATTGAAAGCATGTGAGAACATGTGCGCCAATCTCTTAGAGTATTGTTCAGACCTTCCTGTTTCTGTTGCATATAATATCGTAGCTTTAATTCGTTTGGATAAAGCCTTACCAAACAAGTTGGAAGTGAACTTAACAGCTCGCGCTATTTCCTTGAATCTTAATTTTCTCAATGGTGTGCTGTGCTTTTCAGTTCCTGGCAAATCGTGCCACTCATGAGTTCTCCAGGCGGGCTCTTGGTATTCATAGCTTGGCTTTAATTGATAATAAAGCATTTCTTGATGAAAAACGGGTGTGAGACTACTAGATAGTGGAGGCACGACCCATACCCAATCTGCTGGACATCCGCCTCGAAGTCTCTGTTCATTCTCGAGATGCTTCATGAATGATTCAGAAGCCGTGTGATGATCAACAATAGTAACATTTGCTTTCTGAAAACTATAGAGCACTGCAATATTCACTTCAACAATAGCTAAGTCTTTCCATAAGGAAGAATTGGATCGAACGTCGAGGCCCATTCTTAAGCCCACACTCTTTTTACAGGAAATTATCAATATTTAATCAAACCTTATTAACAAAATTTTGTTTCTTAAGAAAAAAGTAACTTAAAAGTTGTTAAGAAAAAAATTGTCTGCAATTTTGTTGGAAATCTAACATCTCATATGTTTGAATGTCATAAATCGCAAAAAAATTTATGAAAAATTATGATTTTGCAATTATTACTTAAAAAACTAATAACATCATTCATATAGAATGAGGTGCTTTTGATTATATTGCGCATCACTTAACAATTTCTTCTAAATAACTTTTTATGAAAGGTTTGAGGAAAACTTTCGATATCTGTAATGTTTAGTTAAAAGGTTTATTATTTGGGAAAATATAGCCCTATATCATAGAAATGCTTTAAGAGAACGTGATGAGCGAACTTTATCTATGCGATTATATACTATTTGACTGAATTCCGTATCACAGATGACCACTTTTTTGAATTTGAGAAAATTTGCATTCCCTGAATTACCACTCCATCAAATTTAGATTAATTGAAAATATTTTTCAATTGTTATCTTAAACTTATAACCGATAAATGACTATTTTTTAATTTCAAAATTTTGTGATAGCTTTTTAAGAATAATTTTATAATTCATATTAATATAAAGTTAATAAACAATATCTTAAATTGAAGATTAAAGTTTCTCAAAGAAATATTTGATTATCGAAGGTTTTCAAACTTTAACGAGTCTTACAGACAAATGGAAATTCTATAAAGCAGTAATTCTGTCAAATGGAATTCATTCAAATGGTAATCATCGAGTAGATAGACACCAATCTATGCTCCATATCTTGAACAGCATTGTTATGTGAGTTCTTATAACAACATTCATCTAAACTGAATGGCACTCAAATAATATTACATTATGTCATTATAATAGTCTTTTGTGCGAATCTTATGAAAAGCTTTCTGATAAATAGTTAATGATCTAATCATATTGCGTGCAATCGTTACTGTAAATAACATCTGAGCTGTAAATTACCAAAAATTGTAACAACTTATTCAAAATATAATTAATTGAACTTTATTTTCAGAAATCATTTCATTTGTGATTGAATTCCCAATATTTATAAAGTTTGCAAATTGAAACTTATTAGATTCTAATGCGTTCAAAAAGTTAAAAAGGTTTCTATAAAGAGGTGCAGTACATGTACTGCAATATTGATGTTTCTGATTTAAATTCGAATCTAGAATAAAAATTTTGAGATTTTGCTAAATTTTATCTAATTTTTTGGCGTCAATGAAAATAATCTCAACTCGTGAGCTCTCTGTTCGTGAGTAATAATGAGTAATTTTTGGTTATTACCTATGAAAATATTGCTTGATATACAAAATTTACATGATTTAAGTTTCTTTAATTTTATCTAATTTACAAGTATGTTGTGATTCACTGTTCAAATAAGACTTAATTGCTTCTGGAGTCATATTGAATAAGCAATTATTCAAATTTAGAGGAATTCTTGTTTTTTCCACTCGGCGGTCAATTTTTAAAATTCAAAAAATATGATATTCCAAAAATATCCAAAAGAAATAAAGTGAAAATACTCAAAGGTTATTTGAGAAACCTTTTTTCAAATACTTCAAGTTTTATGTTCGATAAACACTCGATATACAAACTTTTAAAATAGTTGAGTACTCACTTCCAAAATGTTATACCTATGGTTATCGCATAGATCTCTTACTGCAATTTCAGTCACCTATAAATATGGTTTGAAATTTTGAATAATGTGAGAACAATTATGTCCAAAGTTATCGATAATTATTACATACCATATACCAACCTATTCCATCCAAGATTTAATAATTCGTAAAAATTGATAGAATGAAATTTAAATCAAAAATATTTGAAATATTATTAGAACCTGAAAAAGGACAGGCTGGAAATTGAAGGCCTCCGACATCAAACAACATATTTGAAACTGCAGGTAATGCGTACCACTGTAAGTCAAGATCTTTAAACCAACAATATCTGAGAAACAGAAAATCGAACAAATTTATGTGATTGTACTCTAACTATTGTTAATCCTAACATATAATAATACAAAGATTCGGACGTGTAATTAGTGGACTTAAATTACATGTCTATTTTTATCCCCACCTGGGATGCAATATGGGAACGCGTAAGATTAACTCTTCTGGGATTACGAAGACTTGCGGATCTTGGCCTGCAGCTGATAGAACCAGAGGCAAAATATCCCATTTTGTTTTAGTTTTGCCATTCGGTTTCCATCCGAGCTTTTCGCATAGCTTTAATAAAGTGAGAAAAATAAAACAATTTGAATTTAATTCACAAACTCAGACTTTTCGGATGATATTATTTTTTATTCTGGAATTATTCATAATTACAAATACTCTCGAGTACTTCAAATTAATATTTTATTTTTGTTCGATTAACTCATATAAATTAATTAAACTCAAGCAAATAAAACTGGGAAAGCAGATAAAAAAGATTTGATTGTATGATACAAAACAATACAGAAAAAAGAAAAGAAAAATAGACAAATCAAATTAAATTTAATAACTTATTGCTCGCTATATTTTGTTCACATGAGCTCTAATAATGTCTCATAAATGCTGAAATACGCCGATAGTTATTATTACACCTCAACGATAGTTTGAGGCGCTTGTCTTAATACAGTTTCTTACTTGAGTAAATTCAAGATTGAGAGGGTCTCCAATGACTTGATTCGGTGCTTCCGAATCTATATAACCCGCGTATGAAATCAATTGCAAATTCCACACTCGAAAATCACGTTTGCTATTGCCCTCGCGTTGTGGAAATATAGTTATTGCAGATCTAGAAATTGCACAATAAATTGCTTATAAGTCAGAAAACGCAAACTAAGTTTAAAAAACCACAATTTATTGCTATTATAAGTCTTGCGCTTGTTTTAGAAATTTTAGTCAATTTATTCGCATTCAAAATACAAATAAAAAAGTTTTGAGCACTAAAACTTTGTCTCTATAAATCAAATTTAATGCATTCTAAGCTTTTTTGAGGCATTTCTTATGTCATTGCTTCGTTTAAACCTCAAATTTAATAGTATATTGAGAATTACCTTAAGTTTCCTTTATTGGTGGCATATTTTATATGATTGCAAAGAGCTTCGAACATTTCCCGAGCCGTAGTTACATAGCGTGCGTCAAATACCTTATATATTGAGCATAAATAGAAAAAGGAAAGTTTAAAATCTTAATTGTTTTATTGCTTTCATCACATTTTTTAGTAGCTGTCAATTTAAAATAACAGTTAAAATACGAAACTAAATCAAATTATATTAAATCAGACAATTGAACGAAAGTGAAAAATATAAAAATAGTTTTTAAGAATCTTTATCAATTGATTTAGTTTACGATAAATCATAAACTTTTTAAATAATAATCGATTTGTTTCTCATATCGATTAATATTGAAAAAACTTTGGATATTTGTTTCTGTGATCGTATGAATGAAAGCAATTTGAATTATTTATTAAATAAAAGAAAAAGGCGATGCATTACAAGCGATGCATTACACGATTCGTTTAATACACTTATACTTTATTATCTTTTATTGTGATTCCTGAAGAGATACTTCCTTTTATTCCACAAACATTATTAGAACCCATTCTACGCGCTGTGACTCACTGTCTTTGATTTCTTTCTGAGACTCTCACTGTCTGAGACTATAGCCTCGACCCAAGTTATTGTTTTTTTGCCATAATTATGTTAAACGCTTGAAATGAAAAAAACTCTAATTTCTTTCTCAACTATACAAATAATTTGGTTTATTTGAATAAAGACAGACTCTATAAAACAAACGGTAAATCTGTCGAGAATTCGATAACTTAATAATAGTAAAGTAAATGACAAAGTAAAAGACAAGTACAATGAGAATGATATTCAAATTAAGCAAATACTATCACGTACTTTTGCAGTTATATAATAATGCGTTTATTAATGGGTGTAAAAAGTGTTCAAATTTGATTAAATAAACATTTTTGCATTTTTAAAGAGAACTATTACTACAAATTATTTAAAGTTTAGAAAGTTCTCAATTAGTTGACACATCGAAGACTGTTTGGTTTTTGGTAAATATGAATAGTTAATGGAATAGATAAGCTTTTCTATGCAACTGGTGCAGTGATTGTTGCGGCGCAAACTTAGCAAGTAATAAGTTTGTGTCACTTCACAACAATCACAGTACAATTGCGTAGAAAACCCAACAAATGCTATCAAATCTATGATCAATTTTTATAAAATGAACGCATTTTAAACGCATTATTATAGCTTAATAATTGAGTGACCGCATCAGATAAGGCGGACATCATTCAAATCATTGTTAGCCTTTCAATATTAATTAAGAACTCTATTGAAAACGGTATGAATTAGAGTTAATGTTCTCTCTCTATTGTTTATTATAAATATTTTTACTTTAGATTATGAAGTGTTTGAAGTCTTATTAATGACGCGCGAGAGCTATCCAACAATCATATTCTCACAAATAGAATAAATTCACGGTAAAAAAGGACTACAATTTCGAATTTGATCCGCCCTTATCTCAAGCGGTCACTCAATTACTTATATTTCAATTATTGATTTTTTACTCTTTTAAAATTTAAACTTCAAAATTTAGTTAAAATTTGATTAACATTTTTTAAATTAATGATTTAAAAGATACCGTAATATCTATTTTGATAATTAAAAATATAAGAATTAGCTTTTAATTTTTAATGCTTTTCTTTTTACTTTATAGTGTTTTAAAAATAGGTATTGAAAAATTTTAAATCTGCGGTTAAATTCGGTGAACAAAATTTATTTAGTAATTCCGTAAAATTCGGTTTAGAAATTTTTTTCTTACAAAAAAATCGATTACAAATAATTTAATAATGAGTCTGTTTTCCAAATCCAATTGAATAATTTGTATGACTTCATACTTGACGTTTGAAAAACACAATCAAATGCTGATTAAAAACAAATTATTGAATATTAATGCGCACTCAAAACTAACTTTAAACTGAATGTCTTTAATGAATGCGCCAAATGATAGCATTGACCAATTCATACTAAAATATCTCAATCTTTAAGAAAGAGATATGACTTGTTTCATCAATTCAAACTGAAAAACTTTATATTTGAACTTTTATATTGAATTTAAGTTAATTTTTAGTCAATAAACTTTTGAGTTTTTGGTTTTTGAGGTATTGCACCGAAAATTTAAAAGACTATAAAAAAGACTATAAAGTAACTGCAGTTTATCCATAAAAACCTAACACAACCTATTTATTAAGTTTGATTGAGTTCTAAATTTCAGTTAAATATTATTTATACCACTACAAGTGTAGGGCATATAAAACTATTAATGGCTCAATTATTAGGCTAATCGCGAATAAAAATATTCAATTAAAAAGACCCTTCCCTATTGTTAAGCATATTATAAGTTATAATAAAATCCACTTACTATACAAACATCCTATTTATAAAGTTATGTTTTGCATAATAGCTTTTATTATACGTCTTATTGAAATTTAATATTTTAATGCATTTTTGCATAAATCAACTTTTAATGAAAAAATATAATTATTATGCACGCCTTCAAATCTAATGACGGATTATTTCTTCTAAATTTCGAATCAGCATAAGATAATGCTCGACAGCAAAGGTTGATTCAATGGATATTTCATAAATTCGATGTATTCTGTTCTAACTTTGCAGAAAATTGACTATAAAAATCCATTTGAGTGAATTGTTTGAGTGGTACATAATTGTTCGGATGTTTTTCATTCAGTTTAAGCAGTTCTTATGCTTTACCTTAAAGTTTAGCACTCTTTAAGCTCAAGCAAATATAAATTAAATAGCTTTATATAAATTATTGGATAAGAAATTGAGTAGAGATTATAAGATAGATCAGTCCATTTTCAACAAATATAGTTTAAAAGGGGTTTTCGTGCAATGGATAACCTGAGATTCGATCATAATTTAAAAAACAACAAAATAACCGCTAAGAGTACAAGAAAACCTTCTTTTTTAAATTATATTTATGCTATTTTCCCATAATCACATTTTGCACTAAAATCTATCAAATGAAATACAAAAAAATGTTTGACTCAGCTTTCCATTACAATAAACTAATTTTCAAAGTTTTCGTTTTATCAAATAAGTTAAACTTAAGCTTTAATTGATATACAACATAGTGGCAAAAATATGAAAAATTACAGTACTTTAATCGTAGCAATACTATGAAATAAAAGTACAGCTACTTAACTAACTTTATTTTGTATACCGAAAATATACTATATAGTTATTATAGTATTCATTATATTCTTTTCGCAACAAAAGCGAATTATTCATTTTTATGACATGTCAAAAGAGCAATAATTATGTTAGTTATAACTAATTCAGGTAAATAAAGTTAATTAAATCTTTAGTTCATTTAATGAAAAGAAATATTGATTTTATTCTTTACATCAATCATTTTATTCTCTTATATAACGTAAAGATTTCAATTTAATGCGTTCAATAAGCTTTTAATTTATGATTTTTAATGTTAAAAGATGTTCTTTTCAGGTAATTCTGACGATTGTTTCTTTTGAGTACTTTATATTAATTATATTATTATTTTAATTTATATTAACATTTGCTATTTCTCAAGTTTATTCAGTTTCTAAATAAGAGTATCTATTTAAGTAAACTCAGCTCTTTTTCTTTAATTCTTACCTTAAATGCTGAATAATATAAAGAATTTCTTTTGATTTACTATAAAATGCAAAACATTAACTTAAAATTGACGTTTACATATCGTTCGAGATCTTATGATTGGCTCTACCAATAATAATTGGGGCGAAGGACATAGCATTCCTGCCAATCAACAAATATGGAATTCTTATTGCTTCCATCTTTCAAATTTATTTTTGCACTAATTATTGAATTAATCACTTATTATCAACAGTTTAACAAATGAAGTGTTTAAGAGAGGAATGAACTAAAGAATCAGAACTGAGCTCAACCTTATTTTCCTTTTCTTATGCAAAGTTTATAGAACTTTTTTTAAAATCATATCTTAAGTTCGAAAATTTATACTCTAAACTTTGATAGTTTTGTATTAGGATTCAGTAATAAACGATTCAAAAACTCAAACGACTCTTTACAACAAAATCATTTAGATTTGTTACCAAAGTTAGTGTAAATGCAATTTATGCTTTTTTTTCTTATACCGGTAATAAAAACATTATTTTGAATGAATAAAAGTTTTAATTTTCTTGTAAATTATGAAAAAAACTACGGCTTATCTGATATGAGCAAAAAGTTTAAGTCTAAATAAAGTTTTTTGTCTAAATACAAAGCAGAATTCGTATCGAACACATTAAAAAAGAAACTCATTCTTAAGTGAAAACATTAATTCATCTCTTTTTCCTCAAAGACTTCATATAAATTATTCAAAGTGTAGTTTCTTTCCATCAAATTGTTTTCAGTTTTCTAAACTTAACTTTTTTTCATTTGATAAGTTAAAGAGATTTTTAGACTTAAGATCAAATTTAAATCTTAAAAAAATGTGAATTCTCGAATTGCTCAAAAAGTAGAGTACCTGAAGTTTAGACCATTGAATTCTGCCAATGCACCTAGGTGCGTTCCTCCACCCAAGTTTTGCACCAAATATGAGTTCAGTCTCTTTCAAAGTATATGTATTCCTTTCTGTAACTTCTTTAACGATTTGATTCCATCTCGATTCGTGAGCGAGTGAATTGGTTCGTTTAATTGATGCATAATATTGTTCAATAAAATTTTTTGCCTCATGCAATATTTCATCATTACTTCTACAATCTTTATGATTATTAATGGTTAAGGAGTGGTTCATGAGAGAACCTGCGCAAGCATTTGGTGTGCATCCAACTGACTTCAAATATAAATGCGAAAAGAACAAAATTTTAAAAAATGAAAGTTTTTAATTACTGTCAAAATGTCTAAATCAAAAAATATTTTAAGAGCTGATATCATACTTGAGAAGCGCTTTGGTGTAGAGTATCGGTAGTGATCTGACCAGAAACAATGTTTTTTAGCTTTGCCAGTCGTTTGTTGATTCGATGCTGATAACTATAATTAAATGAGAAAAAGCAAATACCAGTGAGGCTGCAGTTGGGCTACACTCAGGCATACCAATAGTTACTTATGCACTACAATATAGATAATGTAACTTCAACTACACTATGTATTGTCATCACTGCCGCCACCGAAGGGATTTGCATTAACAAGTATTGTGAATGACAAACAGACGCAACACTGCTAACGCTGCTAACACTGCTAATACTGCTAACACTGCTAACACTGCTCAAACAAGAGCTCAAAAAACACTGAATGCTTTTATTTCAATGAAAAGTTTTTAATACTTTGACTTATTTTAAGCTTAACAAACTTTACGCTTCTCCACTCTTTATTTCGTGATTTCACTGATTCTTATTCATGAGAAACAATTGATAACTTGAAATTTATTTACAAATATCAAGAGATAATAATGCGAAAAAAGAAGTGAAGAAATTTAACTGAAATCTTCAAACAAATTATTGTTCAATCTTTATTAGATTTAATCCATTTTCAATTTTATTGAAGCTTCAAAATGATAAAGTTTAGTGCGGGAGGAATTTCTCGACAAATTCAAAATTATTATTTCCTCTAGAATTTGTTAAATTGTTGATTTCTAATTTTTTTAATATTGTAGATTAAAATTAACTATTATTTTAGTACATAATATAGAAAACTACTTTAAATGATTTTAATTTTAAAAATGTTTTGAACTTTGTTAAAATTAGAACTCATAAATTGCATTTATTTATTGATCAGTGGAAAGAAAGTTTTGATCTAAAGACAAGAGTTATGGTTTCAATTAATGCAAAAAAGATGATCCATCAAATATGAATTACTGTCGAGCACTTTAGAGTCAATATCAATTCATATTATGTTTAGTGATCAATAGATGAGACTTTAAAATAATTTGAGATCAACTTTAAATAAGCCATTTTTACAATTCAACTCTCATATGATTGCGACGCTCTCTCAGAAGTTTTTTGAAGGCAATATACACTTTGCTAAACCAGTAAAGAGGAGATAAAATTCACTAAATCTTATTTAGTTCTTTTGTGTACCGAACAAAAAATCTATTTCTGAACACAAACAGTGCTCACACTTATTCGCGAATATATTTTTCATGATTTTTATTTAATTTTGAAAACTTATTTCTTTTCGCATTACTATTTATTCAGCTAAAACCTGTAGTACATATGTTCGGTCCTGTGACTTTCTTATCATAACTTCTTCAGAGAAATGCGTTCGAGTGTGAATTCGAGGATATGACAAATGAAGAAAAGGTATGACATTATAATAATTGATATGACAACACAATGGCTAATGCAAATGGAAAATCACTTTTTTGATTAGCATTAAATTTGCTTTTAATCTTTAGACAGTATTTTAGTTTATTTCCATTTCAAATCAAAATTTTGATAATAATTTTCTGTTCTCAACACTCATTTGCTGTGAAAATATTGAATTTTTTAAAATCAATATCAAATAATACTATATGATATGATAGTTGGGTCAGTCTTTTTAACTAAAGGAGTTGAGAATTCTTAAATATTTAGAATTCAATTTATTTGAAAAGTTCATATAAACTTAATTAGTATTTGTAATTGAGCTATGAATTTAAAGCTGAGATAAATGATGTTGTGCATCATTAAGAAGGGAAGCTTCAACTTAAGAACTAAAGTCAATTTTACAGTCGTGAAAATCTTTCAAGACTTCAAGTTTACAAACGTTTATACAAAAAGTCATCACAACTACAATCAGATCGGAAGTGAGCTCATTATCTTTACTGTACATTCTATCGCACGGTTCACACATATCATACTAATCAAAAAACCTAAACCGAAGTATACCATATTGAAAGCCTTCCTGTGTGTTGTATTCTTGAATACAAAGAACTGCAATAATCTAATATAACTACAGTAGCGGTTATGAGTTTCTAAAGTGTTATTACGGTTAGTATAACACAGCGGTCAGTAACATATTTTGGCTCACGGGCCGGATTGGATCAATTTCAAGGCTTATTGGGTCAGAAAATTCTAATTTCTTGAAAATTTCCTCATATGTGTATTTTATCGTAAAAATTCTAACAAGAATTATTCAGGTTTAATATATTGACATAAAAAACTAATTAAAATACAAGATTTACATACTTTCCACAATTTGTGAGCAAAAATGTTTTGAAATTTAATCTCTAAAATTTAAGCGGCCAGAAAAATCGCTGATCGGCAAAATCCGGCCCGCGGGCTGCAAGTTGCCAACCGTTTCTATAACACATAATAGTAATGTGTCTATTGTTCTTATCTTCATTGGTGTCATATCTATCTACTTACGGCCCAACGAATATCAATGCAATTATCAGAGAAACGAAATTTTGGATGCAGCTAATTATAAACACTCAATCAACTTTTAAGCATTTAAATAAGCATTAATTGTTATATGAGTGACATTTTAAAATCTTATCATTTCAACTATTATTTACAGTTAGGAGAAAATATCTTTTGAATTTGTTTTATGAAATAATTTTTCTGTCGAGTTTAGTTTCTCATATAAAAACAAATTTACATTATTTATAGAGTAGAAATAAAACTTGAAGTACAAATCGTATTCATAACTCGAAAGTGGAGAACCAAAATTTCAAAATCCTTACTCCACCTCTACTTCAAAGTCACAAGAATTACTTGAAGTTCCACTCCAACTCCAATATCATATTCATTATTGCCTACACTTTCAGTAACTTTTACGTGAGCTTCATTCCACTCCCACTAAACTATGAACTTTCTCCTCCAACTGCACCTCAACTCATGTTTTCATTTGAAATAACAATATTTAATGAATAATTATTAATCAGTTACTAATTCGCTCGGAGAAAAAAAAGATTTCTGTAAAAAGTAAAATTTAAAGATTAAATTCTCATTCAATCCCATGTAAATACAAACTATACGTATTATTGACAGATTTTTTCTACTTTATGTTGTTTTTAGTCACATAAAGCACTTGGCCCCTCCCTTGGCTCTGTCTCCCCCACATTGGATGGAATGTAATGAGATAGAATCATTAAGAAAATTATAGGATGCGACAAAAGCTGAAAAAGATATTTATTAGTTTATTTTCAAATTTTATAAAATCAATTTGAGTGTCAAATTTGCTTATTTGGTAAATATGTTGGATTAGGTCCAATTGGGTTAAGTTAGGTTGAGTTAGTTTAGGTTTTAATCTGGTCTTCGAGAGGACCACTTTACTGGACGGAGAGAAAATTTGAATTTGAACTCTTTCATTGTAATTTGCAGAGTTTTAAATCAATCGAATTTTTACAGTCGAGTGTCTGGCTTTGCTTAGAGCTACAAATTTTGTTTGGAGCTCGAATCACAACATTATTCTTCTATTGATTTTGTTATTCCCAAATAAGTTTCCACTTACAAGTTAAAAAGTGACAGAAAAGTTTAAAACAAAAAATTGTTAATTTTGAAAATATCTTTATTCAGTAATCTCTCATTAATTTAAACAGAAATTTTTCAACTGATGGATCTTAAGGCTGAAATTCAATGCTTAAGTTGAAGATAATTTAATTAAATCATTCATCGCTCTAGTTTTTTGGTAATCAAATAGACATATGAGTGTCACGAACATATCTACACATCGTTAGAATGTCAGTTCTATTTTTCTTCATGTAAGCCCACATTTCACAGATTTTTATCGAAAAGATTGAATGATCCGAAACTAAATACTTTGAGAAAAGTATTTTTAAATCAATATTTAAAAATTCATTTAATTATATTTAACAGTTATTCGCGGGTATTATTTACCCAAAGGGAGGGTAAACTGGGTCCTCAATTTTTCTACAAAACTCACACTTTTTAAATAAATTTTTGTAGATTTTTTTCAAAGAAATAAATTTTAGTGAAAAAATTTTTAAATTCAAATGAATAAGAAAATATGCTTTTCCATCACTCATAGATAAATATTTTTAAGAAAAAAACGAAGTCATTAATTTTCTCTAATTCAAAACCTTTAAAAAATTGGATCAAATTCCAAAGAAAATCGTTGGAAAACTAAAGATTTGGCGAAAATAGAACTAATATTGGAAAAAAGTAATGTTTTCTGATTATATAAACATAATTTGATAAGAATGTCTCATTAAACAAGTAAAACTATTTAAAAAGCATTTTAGATAAAAATTTTAATAACATTGTGATTAAAAGCACGTTTTTTAATTTACGAAATTGCCCAAAAATTGTCTTTCAAATCCTATATGTCTTAATCAAATTTAAAAATTCGCAGTGTTAACCAGTCCAGTCCAGTACCTGTCTCTCTGAAAACCTCTAAATTTTTATGAATAACCTTCAATCAAGAAGTTTGAAATGAAATATTGAGTCGAATGATTTGAGAAAAATAGTTTGTAAGAATTGAGTCGAAACTAATTAATAACTAAAGTGAATAAGTCTTGAGAGAAACCGAACTTATTTTATGTCAACCAAATTGTTTTAATTTGTTTTCATATTAATTAATTAATAATCAATTAATAATCAAATTGTTGGTATCTCAGTAGTTATAATAAATCAATTTTCAAATATTATTTTAATTATTTAGTCTTAATTGAGAAACAACTATACTGTATAATAACAAAAAAAGGGATTGCGGCTAACTTTAGATGAGCGTAAGAGGACAATAATTTTAAGAGAGATTACATGAGGAGGCCTTTCAAAGTAGGAGATAAATAATTAATTTAAAAATAATTAGCATAACTAAAAGTTAGACTTTTATCAGTGTTTACATGAATTTTTCCAAAAAAAAAATTGTAATTAATATTAAAAATTCTTTGGCAAAAATCGATATTTACTTTGCTCTAAAAGAATTCACATAAATCATTGCGAAAGAGTAAAGATTCTATAGGAAAGCACTTTTGTAGGTCTATCAAAACTGATTTGATATAATCTTGTTATCGAAATCGATCATTGATGTGATTGAATTCTCGTGATTTGAACAAATATTCTCTTATCCGGTTTAGAGACTTTTAATCAAGCTTTTACCAAAATAAAAATTGAATTTCAAGTTTCAACATTTTTTAAAATACTTCGAATTATTACATCATGAATAGGATATCTGGCAGTGGATTAACAGTAAAAATATTTGATAAAATTAATTTATGCTTTAGTAGAATTTGAGTTTCACTATAGATTAAGCATTCGCTGTTCTCAATTGAAGTTTATATTGTTAAACATGAAACAAATGATTGAGAACACAGAATAATAAAATAGTTTATTCATTAAAAGATGAGTTAAAAGTTCGTTAAAGAAGAAATTCTACTTCAATTTGAGGTAGTTTTGGATTATTTATTAAAGGGTATGATCAAGAATTCTATCTTCCCGACGGTCACCAATTAATATAATTTAATTGTGGAATAATACAAATTTTTAAAAGTTTGAATTCATATTTTTGTGTTGAAACAACTTTTCTAATTTACAAATATTGGTTTCTAAAAAATGATTGTAAAATTACTGCTTAGCAAAAAGATTGCGTGTTAAGAGAAACATATAGAATAAAAAACAACAACAATTGTTAGGAATAAAAAAGAATTTTTTCCAAACATTACTTTGTGTGTGTCTGTCGTTTGTAAAGTGTATTTCAATGTTGTATTAAAGAAATGTTTTCAATAATTTTCGGAAATTAGATTAAAATAATGATAATTCACTTACCACTTATCGTTCTCACAATTGAAGCATTTATTGTCGTGATTTTGAATATTTTGAACGTTTTGAGCACTCAAATTTAAATTAGAGTTTGTTACGTTCTGTCCATCTTTACTTCCAAGGCTTTCACGCTTTGTGAATAAAATTTCATTATTATTATACTTATGTTCGACAGATGTTTCTTTTTCTGTGATTGATTTGATAATTTTTTCAGTGATTCGTAAAGTTTTAGGCGATCCGTCGTTCGAAAAAGTTGTTTCAAGTCTTGTGGTGTAACCAATCGGTGCTCTTATTGTAAATGAAGTTAAAGACTCGCTTTGAGTGGACACAAGAACTTTAAGGGCTTCGTCATAAGAACATTGGGAAACATCGATATCATCTATTTTTAAAATCATATCTCCCGGTCTAATAAGACCTGAAGTCTCTGCCTCACCCTTTCTCACGAGTTCGCTAACTAAAAGTGTCGGCGGCGATGATCTTTGTTTCACATTAAATCCAAAACCATTGTCCCTTTTTTTAAGCCGACATTTCATTATTGATGGCATGGAATTGTGATTCATTTTCAAAAATATAATCAATCACTTCAAACACTAGAGCATCAAATCGTTTGATTAAAACATAGTCTCAAAGATCAACAGGAAATAAGGAAAAAGTTTGCTATGAAGTGAAGAACTCAAGCAATGAGATAACATTTGCTGATTCCAAATAGGATTTCGCGCATGTCGTCTCCAATAAAGATTAATTCTTAAATCAGTGATGCAGATATTTCATCAAAACCCAATTCAACGCTAAACAACTTCATTAAGTTTACTAACGATAATCAAAACATAGATGAGTATTATTTTCAAACAAGTCAATTAGAGGAAAGACATTCAATTCTATTTAATTCTATCGAAGAAACTAAATTTTATAATTTAGACCTAAAGGTGAAACATTATTTAAGGTGAAAAGTTTTGAGGCCTCAGCCGGGATACAAAAGTTTAAATTAAATGAAAACTTATAATTCATATTTTCCATAATAAGTGTTACGCAATGCGAAAACTTCTCTAACAGTATTTTGAATGGGTTTTGAGTTTCATGATTCCAAATTAACTTCAATTATTGTTTTTTCATTTTTCTCAATTCTTCAATTTCATGCGAAGATCTTATCTTAATAAAAGCTAAATGAGTTCAAAATAATTGTCGCTACTTTTCATTTTTGAGATTAAAGTATTCGTCTATTGAATACTCTTTTATTCGATAGATATCTATCTAGTTTATCATAAGAAAGTACTGTACAGTCGGCTAAGAAAGAGCGTGCAAATGAACTTAATAGTGAGTTTGATAAGTGTTATCAAGTTTTTTCAAAGTCTTTTAACAATTTGATATCCAAAGAAAATGACTGTTTATTTGCATGACTTATAATTTGTCTAATGAGTGATTTCATTAGTTTTACTGAAAGACATGTTTTCAATCTAAAGGCATGTCTTCAACATTTATTAAGAAATTTGTGTTAATTTA
>JAQIWZ010000061.1:0-32822 GCA_034697245.1 Malaconothrus monodactylus | reverse complement strand
GAAGATCTAAACAAATGATAATAAACTGCACTCATTTTCACAAACGAAATAAATCTTCGATTTTAGAAAATGATTTAGTTTTAGGACTTCTAAAAATTTCTTAAAGAAATTGCTTTGACTTGTTTGAGGTAAGATTGAAGTAAAGAAGACCCTCCACTCAAACG
This sequence comes from Malaconothrus monodactylus, assembly GCA_034697245.1. Classification (NCBI taxonomy): domain Eukaryota; kingdom Metazoa; phylum Arthropoda; class Arachnida; order Sarcoptiformes; family Malaconothridae; genus Malaconothrus; species Malaconothrus monodactylus. The sequence continues at coordinate 32,658 of JAQIWZ010000061.1, read as the reverse complement.
GTGACTTCAATCAAACCATTTAATTAGGTATTAATTATAGGAAAATAAAAGTCAGAGCGAAATAAAAAACGAAACGAAGAGCTATATAATTGAGTAAAAACCCTTCATTACAGTCTAAACATCAGAAGAATACAAAATAGAAAAAAAAATCTAAATTTTAAACTAAAATAACTAATCGTTTGATATATAAGCCTATAATTTGGAATCAATGTCTAATTAGAGACTGAATTTTTCATTTTAAAAAATGTTAACTCGCATGTAGTTTATTGAAGGAGAAAGAAAAAGAAAAAATTTATGATAAATAGTATTTCCGAAACATGAATAAAAGTTTAAATGCAAAAGTTTCCATAAGTTCATGAATGGAAGTATCATTTATTTTGTTTGTCAAGGCGTAACATAAGAAAAACAAATAAAACATTTTCTCTGGTCGAAGCATTTCATAAGACTATAATTTTAATACTTCTTTTTAGGGGGCATTCGATACAGCGATCAATTATAAGATTAAATGAAATCTTCATTCGATTTCTAATCAAAGCTTATTAATCAAAATTTAAAATAGAAATTTTTATAGGATTTTAAACATATGAATAATGAGAATAATATACAAAAGCAATCAATTTTTCAATCTACATTTAAAACATTCATCTTATCTAAAAATTTATTAATTTGTAGAAAAAATTGAGTCAAAGAAATCATATTTACTTTTTTGATTCAGAAAAGAGTGAATTATTTAGTGCGCGATTGAAAAATAAATACAAATTTCAAGATTGAATTTTAAAATTTCATCAGAAGATAAGAAATTTGATGATAAAATATTTTATTTATATTAATAGTCAAAAGTAAAAGTAAGTTCAATTCAAGACTTTATAGATAATTACAGGATTAGTATTCAAGAATTGAAAACTTTTGAACAATTATATGTTTTGAAGGGCACGCGCTCTGTGTTAATTTTTTTCTGCTTTTCTTATGGGGAGAAAAATACGAAAAATTTATGTAATTTTGTTCTGTCTGGGCAATGGGGGCTCCGACGCCCCACAAGTTTTCAGGTGTGTATAAAGGAAAATGTTTAGTTAAATTTAACATTTCCTTAAAATTTTTCAAAAATTAAATTGAAAATTGATTAGAAAAATATTTTAATAGAACGGAATTCTTAGTTGTTTACTTTAAAATTGTTCAAATTGAACTTAAAAGTTGTCTTAACTTTTTTGGCCATCCCAAGCAAAAATTGCTGGCTGGCTGGATGGCTAAGGCAGTGTCTGTAATTCTATTCAGTTTTAGTAAATTCTTTAAGAATTAATAACTAATTTTATTTGTTAAGAATTAGGCATAATTTAAGTGTTCATTCAATTCTGTTTATTATAAAGTGTAACATTAATGGAATATTCTTATAATTGAATTCAGTTAAAAATTTTCACGATTCTCCACAAATCATAGAGTATTTTAGTGTTTAATTTGAGAAATATATTATTTGTCTCATAAGAAAAATTTTGTAGTCAACAAAGTTTATAAACTAAAAGAGTAATAAAATAAAAATTCATAACCAGGAGAAAACTTGTTCTTATTTCAGAAATAATAAAATTTTTCTACCCTAATAATTAAAAAACTGTTATAATTTGAGTTTTTGAAATATGTATTTAATTAATTAAGTGTCAAACGCAAGAGAGAAAGGCTGAAAAAGCAATAAATATAGAATATATTTAAAAAGAAAATTCGATAAAAGCAAAAAATTTGATCATTTAAAACAAGAGAGAAAATCCAATGTCTTAAACTTTTCCTTATAATTGAGAAGACAAATATTAGGCGAAGATATTCAATATTTGATAATTCGTAGATTATTCAAGTGATACAACAATTTTAAATTAAGAATAAGTCAAAGCCCTCTTTAAAACATTACTTATCGGACATCAGGTTTAAGAGCAGTAACCGAAACGAGTAAATGATATGGTTTTCAAATAATTTATAATTCATTTACATTAATTGAAATGATTCTATTTCAATATCGAGGGTGGCGTTCATATAAATGTTAGGAATTTGCTTTTTGCGCATTATATAAACTTATTAAAAACTATCAAATGTTTATTTAATTTATATTTAACCATTATTTTAATCAAGTTTTATAAGATTCCAAATCTTATCTCAATAAACATTGTGAATAAAGGCATTAATCGCAAAACCTAAGCTGTTAAAGTTCTGATTATTAAAAACTTGAAACTTAACTCTAACTAAAATAATTTTAACAATTATTGTTTAAAAAGTTCTTCTGCTTTAATTAAAATATCGGAGAATTCAAGAGTTCGATATTAGAAAATTTTTTTTTTCTTTAAAAAACTTGAAAAACTTCTTCAAAATGATTAATTTTGACTTTCATTTTGTTTCAATTAGGAATAAGTTACAATTTTTTTGTGATGTGTATGAGCTCTAACATGAGCTTCAACCGAGCTTTTGAATGTCTGACAGTGTTTTCACACGATTGAACAAAAGCTTTTTCAGTCAAAATTCCTTTGAATATTACTTATATAAAAGTGAATTCTTGAAATCTTTGGTGAATTACTCATTCAAAATGTTGTTTTGTTATCTCAAGCAAATAACTCGAGGAAAGCATTTAAAAATTCGCTAAACTTTCGCTTGATGTCAATCAAAAATTTTGTTTCATTTAAATTTATAATAGTTCCAAATATTCTTGTCTCAAAAATTAGATAAAAAATAATCATTAAATAAATTTTGATTACAATTTTGTGAACATTTTTTCGATTAAGAATTTTTTCCATAATTTCAAACTTGAATAGAATATGAATGATCTGAAATTTTCGAGAAAAGAACTATAACCTCAAGTGAAATTAGGGATAGATTTGTGAACAATTTTTTTGACAAATCAAAAAGATTCTCATAATTGCAGTTATTTCGCATAATATAATATTATAAATTTTTAAGTAGGCATAAGTGAGTTTATTTCAGATTAAAATAACGAGAATTAGCTCTAAATACGAAACAAAATCACTTTAATGGCCAGTTCATGACCAGAATCACAGACCTATTCATCAGATATAAAGGTAAAAACGAAGCACATTTGGGTTCAAAATGATAACCTTTACTCTACACATAACTTTTTTTAGGAGACCTTTTCTATTGAATGTAAAGTTTCTCTTAAACTTTAGAGAACCTTAAAAAATATATTATATTTCTAATAAAAATGCAAAATTGTTCAAATTCTTTGAAAAATGATTGAATTCTCAAAGTTTATGCAAATAAAAAAATAAGAAATTTTATGTCGTTTAAAGACTGAAAGGTTTTTTAACGATGAAAAGTCGAGAGACAAACAGATAATCGTAAGTATAGGATAATTGCTTTGCAATATTGACATAAGAAGAAGATCAATATTATAGAACTTGAGTTAAGTCCATATCTATATTCAAAATCGTACCAATAAATGGTTGTGAGGCGAACCAAATGCTCTTTTTCTTATTAAAATAGATCAAAAATTTCGATAATCGATGTTTTTAGCAGTCAATTAATTTCTTTTTCTCAGTCAGAATAAAATTATGACAGAATATATCATTAGTATATTTTCACAAATTTATTTTAAGAAATAAATTCGTTATAAATTTGTTGTAATTTTTTATTACATGGATTGTGAATTTTTCTGAGCCGTTGAGCGACTCGTCAAATTTATTTTAAAGATTCTTCGAATAGATGTCTCAAAGACATTGATTGCTTAGAAACACGTAAAGTTGACTGGAAATGGAATGCGATTTGCGATTAATCAAATTTGAGGTTAAATTTCAAACTTTATACTAAAAATAGTTTTAATTTGAACGCGAGATAATCTCATCTTATATTCTATTTATTCAATGATTTCTGAAATAACTTCGTTTACAGATGTTATAAAAACAGAGGAATAACTTTTGATCACAAATTGTTATCAATTAATTGAAATAAATTGACTCATTATTTTATTTTATGACAAGTAATCGTTATTAATAGAACAGTTGACTCTCTTATTGTTTCAAATATAAATTACTATAAATTAATTTGTTATTTATAAATATCTAAATAAAATTAAAAACGAAAAAGATTTATCAAAATGAATCACTTTTCAATTTATTGAGAAAAAATTCTAAATAAATTTGTAAAATTAGCAGAACTCGAAACCTTCACTTCAATTAAATCCATGACATTTTTAAAAATATTTAATTCATAAATACCAGGATTGATATAAGAATCCTAAAAGACATTCTTCAAGATTCTATAAACTTGATTCTACAAAGAATCTATAAACTTGATTAACTTTCCTGGAAAATCAAATCAGATGTGATTTAAAAGACAGAAAATTTAGAAAACACAATAAATTTTTGAACAGCACTACGCAATTTAAGCAATTTTCCACAAAAAAATCAAATTATGTCTTATTTCGCAACCGCTATAAAGAACTTATTGACCCGAAACTCAGTTCAACTAATACTGACTCAACTATTTCTGACAAACCGATATTCTGTTCATAAATATTTTTTTCAATAGAGATCATTTCAATTATGAATTTTGTATTAAAACAATTGAAATAAAATATTAAGTTTAAATAATATTAAAAAATTGTAAATTTAATGAAAGTAAATTTGTTCGCAAAATAAATTGATTTTCTTTCATTCATATAAGTATTTCGATAAATATTCTCAAGACTTATGGTTATAAATAATTCATATCTTGTGTTAATTAATATTCACTTAATTATGAACGAGAGAAAAATTTCGAAAGTCATTCTCAACTCAGACGTAGACACAAAAAGAAGACGAAAAAAAGTTCATCATTTCTAAAATTAAATTCATAACTAAGTATTGAAAAAAAGGAATCTGTTTTTTTCGTCAGCTCTTCTCTATTGCAAAAGCCATATAAAGTGTCATTACTTCCGATAATTTTAGTCAATTTTATTTCTTTAGAGCTAAGAATAAATTTTATTTCTCTTCTTTTACACTCAATTCCTTTTATTTTTTTATTATTCTTTGTCAAAGTATTATGAGATTAGCATTTGAAAAAAACTTCTCATAAAAACCGCATTAAAATGTGGTAATAAAATATTTAGTATAATAGTTATTAAATATATAGCAAACAAATAATGAAATAAAACAAAAAAAGTAACACTCTTTGAAAGCATAATATTTAAGTGATTGATAACCTTTTTTTGAAACTCATTGTTTGCGTGAATTTTATTTGCATGCGTATAGCCCTTTTCCCTTTCCTAAAATGTAGCTCAATATCTAGTATCATAAGTAGACTGTACTGTATGTACGCGTTTTTTGCGCTTAGCACACAATTCAAGGCTGTCTGTGTCTGTCTGTTTCGGACGCCCTCTCCATATAAAAGTTGAACGACCGCTCCGTTCTATTATATGCTTCGTTCACTTTCATAACTCCTCGTCTCTCACTCTCTCTCGAAAATTTTTTAGCATTAAAAGTGAACGCCAGACGCTGTCCCTTAAAGCCCTCAGTAAGGGCTCTCCCAAAACTCTCTATAGACTAATATTACTCTTTTTAAAAAACTATACAGACATTAATGATAGCGATAGTTATTTTTTGCGATATCACGAAAGTATATAATACTTATTCAATCGGTATTTGGCGCACAAGTCTTTGAGCTCATACTCTATTTACGCTTTGCTTTGCGTTTCTTTTGATGATTATTTATTTTTATTAGTGTTGACTCTGTTTTAGATATTTATTTGGGCACTTATTTGGGCACTTACTTTACTTCAAGCTTTCATTTTGCGGTCGAAAATGTTTCATTTATAGTGCGCTTCAAAACAATGTTATTGTTCGTTAAGAGGAAAAACATTCTCAATTAATTTTATATTTAGTTTCAACAATAGTTTTTTCAAAACGATATTCATTTCAAATTATAGAAAATTTTCATTAATATAATACTGGAATTAATGAATAAAACACTTTTTTTGGCACAATTAGGAAACAGAAAGTCATTAAAAGAAATGAAATAATGGTTAATAGATTTTTATTCAATGATTTTATGAATCAATTGGTCGTTAATAGTATTACAAACGGATGAACGGAAAGGAAATTACTTTTCTGGTTGTTTTTCTGCTTATTGTCAAAATGAATACTTAGTTAATATTCAAAATACAAACTTTATTAACTCATTAATGAACTTTTGGCCAATTTTTCATTGATATTAACATAAATAGAGTAAAAATAGGGGACAATTTTGCAAAAATTTGATTCACTTTGAAACCAATTTTTACAGTTTATCATTAAATATATTTTATTTAGAATAAAATTTCGCTAAATTTTCATATAATTTCCCTAAATATGAGATACTTTGATCTAAACTCAATCTTCAAACTAAAAATGAGAATTGCATAAAATGAACAACTTTTAAATGATAGCAAATTAACGAAATTCCATTAATTAATTCAGTATTTTTGATATTTCAAAATTGAAAAATACCTATTCATTGAAAATAGTATCTTTAAAATTAATTACGGAAACATCGATAATCGAGAGTAAAATTAGCACTAATTTAAACATTAGATTTCAATTGAAAAGTTCAAATCATATTAAATTTGGCGTATAATTAAAGGTAAACTATCTTTTCATACAAACCATCTCTAACTTTCTCTTTAGCGCTGATTAAAACGGAAATTGTTGTCAAAAAGAAAACAAAAAACAAGCGAAAAAAGTGTTTATTGAATACAAGTCTATTGTTAACAAAATAGAGAATCAACGAAGAAGTTAACAATAAAAACGAGAGAAAAAGTTGAGCGCAAATATTTGATTATTTTCTCGTTTATTATATAAAGAGAATATTGAGAGACAATTTGTTGAACTAATTCTAAAAGCATCAAATTCTTTATATGTTTTACAAAACAATTAATTGAATATATTCTTTTTAAAAATCTCATTTGTAATCAAATTCTCGAATAATTCTCAAGAAGAGGAAAAATTTACTCATCGATTACGAAATCATTGACTATTCTTAAGTCGAATTGAAAAAATAGAATAAATTCTATACTAAATGAAAAAGAAAAAAATCGTTGAATTGAAAATTTTGAATTTTTTTTCTTCTACGAATCAGTTATTCTATAAGCGAATAAAAGTTTTTTTCTGACAATAAATACGAGATAACATTTTATCAATAGAGGCACATAAATAGTAATACTGAATACGTTTATAATTCAAGGTTAGGGACATCACAGCATCTCATGATTGGTGAGATTAAAACACTTGGAAACAGCCAATCGTTTATACAGTAATCACAATTTTTTTAGACCATATGATTTAACTTTTTTCTACGCTTAAAACAATTATTTCTGAATAGGAGCTATTGCTTTCAATCATTCACACCTTTGGTCTGATTATTATTATTATTGTCTATTATTAGTTTCTAGTTTTTAAGGCATAATTTTGAGACTAAATTTTTTTGTGACAATTTTTGACCTGTCATCAGATAACACATATATAAGTTATGCACTAATTTATTACCTTTTGTTTACTTTAATTCTTACAATGCATTTAGGAATAAAGTGATCCCTAATTATAGACCTTTTTTGTTGACCTAAACTTATAGAAAAAAAAATTGGCGTCAGTTAAACATTAGACCCATTCATGAATCACGCAAAAGAAGAGACACGCGATTCGAGGACTGGATAAAAGTCAAACTATCGCATAATTAAGTCAATCATAGAAACAATAGGTTTTCATAAAAGAAAAGTTTATTTAAGTAAATATTTCGAAAAAATTGAGGCAAAACACTGAATGAAAGAAAAAGATTCGCAATCCTTTAGAAATAGAGAGAAAAAAGTTTTTCATTACTGAAGAAAACTTGTATTGGATTTGATTTTTTATATAAATCTATTATTTATAACTATAATAAGTATATATCACTTACTTATTCGACGGTAGAGTTCGTGAACTTTAAGTCTTTTTGAAAGTTGAAAACTTTTTTTTAAATCGTTTTCTCGTGATGTGAATCAAAAATTTATTTTCAAATACTTTGGATTTTTCAAAGTTTTTATTATTTTTGATCTCTTCTCTTGAATTTTCTCACAATTATTGATAAGTAAAAAAATATCGCAATATTTCATTAATTTGAGTAAATTTAAGAAAAGTTTTACAATTAATAAATAAAACAGTTTTAAATCAAAGTTTCATTTGTTGGAAAAGTTGTTGAATTATGTCTTCTTTGGTCCACAAAAGTTTGTGAGAAAAAAAATTGAAAGTCACTTATCTTTGATTTTTTTCAATTTAAATTTTCTCAAAAAGTCACAGAAACAAAATTTTAATCTAAAATTAGTTGATTAGCAAAAAAAGTTTCAATCATTTCAAGTTTTTCAAAAACTTTTTCAAAATCAGTTTTATTTGAATTGACTTTAAATGAGAGATAAAAAAAGAGACTTTCGGAAAATTATTTAAATAATTAATTATTCATTTGACTAATCATTAAAATAATTAATCATTATTTTTGGCAAACAATAAATTACTGAAAATACTGTACGAGTAGTAAAAATGAGGTCTTATTTGATTATAGTTTGAATCAAAAATATTTAAGTGATTTCTAACTATACGACTATTTATTATACATTCAAAGTATAAGTTAGGAGTCAATGGTTTGGTTGACTGCCGTCTCATTTCTCATTCCTCTCTTTTCTCTCTCTCATTCTCTCTCTCACTCTCTCTTGAGTCTCTATTCTCTGTATTCTGCAGACAAACAAAATGAACATTTGCGAGACTTAATACACACACAATAACTCAAAAACTGTGTGTGTTTTGTGTTTAAGGTTTTAGTTTTAGCTCTCTTTGCCTTTAGAGTGGCGTCATTTTCGCCCAAACAGCGCGTCATAGGCTATGACGAAGAGAAAGGACGAAATCAAACCAGTAGTAGAGATACTCTGATTAGTTATTTGTTACGTAACACCAATGCTAACGCTTTCAAAAGAGAAGTTATTAAAGAAACTTCTTTACCTTTTTTTCTCTCATTTGAAAAGTTAATAAAAAGACTTAATTTATCGCTATTTAAAATTTTAAAATACTATTTGAATTATTTTTATTTCGCAATTATTTATAATTTAATTCAATGTTAGGTTTTGGGTGTTATTACCAGACAATCATGATTTAAGCCCTTATATATAACACTCCTCTTCAAATACAAACTCTAAGGCGGGAGTCGAGGGCTTTAGTATTACATAAGATCGTATTACAAAAAAAAGTTAGTTTGCAATTTTTTCACATAATTTACATTAAAAAACTAAATTTAATTCAAAAAATAAGAATTATATCTGATTAACAAAAGAGGAAAATTCTTAATTTATATATTTTTCTTCTTTTCTTTCTATTTTGGTTTTGTTTGAGTAATAAATCAAATTGAATCTAGAATTTTACGAGAAATAAACGTTTTTAACTTAACTTTTTTCAAGTTTTGAGGCGATAAATTTGATGTCAAATTTTTATTGTGTAAAAACTAAAAGAAAGTACAACTTATTTGAAACAACAATAAATTAATTTGTGTTTTATTTCTTATAAAATTTTAAAGTTTAATGACTTTTTAAGTTTGAAAAGAATCGATTGAACACATCTTTATTATGGATAGAGACTTATTATCAGCGAAAAAAAGAAAAGAATGTTTTTATGAAATAATTGTTGTGAATTTTGCATATTTAAAAGATATCTACAAGTAATTTGAAATTATAGTCAATAATTAAATTTTCTTTTTGAATTCAAGAACTCGTTTTGAAAAAACTCAAAAATTCGTTCCTCAATAGGAGAAAAAACGTTAAGAAAAACTTTGAGGAAAACTAATTACTTAAAGACATGCGATGCTTAACTCAGATAAAGAACTTTTTTAGTTCACTTATGAATCGCGCAATTAACTGATAAATTGCTTGTATTGCTTGTGGTCTTTTATTTCGCAGCTCACAATTTATTAATAAATTATTAAAAATAGATAAGAAATTTTCAAAAGTCAATATTCTCTCTAAAGTTTGATTTATCGCAAATAAAAAAGTTTTGATTATTTTTAATTGAATCAAATTTTGCCCAATCCTTAGAATCGATAAAACTTTTATTCAAAAAGCTTTAGAATCTTTGGAATAATTTGGAATTAAATTATGTGGAATAGGCGCAAATTTTTTATTTATTCTTAGATAAAGATATAAAGATTTTTAATCTTCATAAATGGCACGCATTTGCGTCATTCAATTTCGATTTCAATCTAGGCTTAAAATTGAAGATATGTTTTTCCACAAATTAAGTGCTCTTTAATATCTGTACAGTTATCGAAAGTAGTCTTTACTTCAACTAAAAAATTTATAATTATTTACATTATTGATAAAATCAATACATTTTAAAAGAAAAAGAAATCAAAATTGAATTTTTATTTTTCGAAATCTAAATTTCTTTTGAGTGAAGCGTTTTGTTATCAATAATTAATGAAATTATTGAAGCCTAGACTCAGGCGTAGAGCCAGATAAAAAACCTTTATGATTAGATCCCACAAAATTATTAAATTAAAGATTTAAGGGACAAATCAATAAATTGAAAGTTGCGTTTGACAAAAGCAACTTTTCACTTAAAAGTTAACCCATTCAATAATCTGAAAATACTATATTTCATAAAAAAAAAGAATTGGACTGATCCTCTTTGAGCCCAATAAATTGAGTGTTGTGTGTGTAATGGTGTTGAGCTATTTTAATTTGCTGACTGTAACAATACTGTTTTGAAACTTTTTTAAAAATTTTCGCTTTAAATGAAAACTTATTCTTAATGTTGCATTTCTGATGAGCCAATATTACAAATCATTTACAACTTTTATCGAAATTGTTTCGTATGTTGTGAAACTTTTTGCTGTTATTTATTTAGAAAATTTTATTAAAAAAAATTCATTAAGCGTTTGACGTTGAGTTGGCGTTTTGCCAAATACTCGAATGTCCTCAACACAATTTGATTACTTGATTAGGATTTATTTGAATATGAGATTTTATTTAAACATTTATAAACCTAAGTAAAGAAGTTTTAATTCAAGTTTTAAAGCTGAGGTTTTTTCAATTCTTTGAAAAAAAGAAAAAATAACGTTTTGATTCATTATAAAGTAGAGTCTATTGAAAATGCTTTACGTCTAAAAACTTTATTCATTTCTGCTTTACTTTTTTTATAATACACTGAATAAATCATGTTTTTTCAGATTTTTTTTTCATACGTGTGAAAGTTTTTACTTATTTTTCCTCTTAAATTAATTAACAGCTTTTATTAAATGGCAGTAAGGGTTAAATCATTTATAAACTTTTTATCTGATTTTATGAAATGAATTCAAGAGTTGAGTAACTTATGTGCGGTATATCTACCGGTGAATCGCTTGGATTCTCATTTTATCGAAAAAAAATCTGTGAATAATTAAATGGTAGACCCGAATAAATATTCATTACCAGTTTCTCAGCAGACGAGAAAAGCTTAATCATTATTCTTGCGTATTAATTATATTTTGTGCTTAAAGTGAAAATTTTGCAATTACTAATTTTTGTATTTATAATCAATACTCTGAAAATATGGTCGAAAATCATCAAAACATTGCAATAGTTGACACGAGTAGCTATTTATTTCATAATGAACAAAAAAATGGTTGATTTTCATCTGACTTGACTTATTTTTAAACTATTTGAAGTTGAATTTCTTTTCGTCATCTGATCTCATCACAAATGATTAAAGATTCTGATAAACGACATAAAAACTGTTAATCTCATTAGATTAAAAAAAGTGTTGAAAAAAATTAATGAGAGAATTAGAGCTACAAAATTTGGTGTCATATTTTTAATTCATAATTTTTATAAATTCTAATTACTTTCTTAACGGAAGATCGCATACTTGTTTAAAATAAGAGTTGAAATCATATTTCATTTAAGTTAGATTAATATGATTTTTATTTATTTACTCATTAAAAATAAGTTCATTTCGACCAAAAGAAAAATTACGTACTGTTTAAGTTTTAAATAAGTATAAGCTTTGTGTGTATTTTTTTGAATAAATAATCATGAATTAATTACGATTGTGTGACTTCAAGTTATAACAAAAAAAAATGTGTGAGAATTTATGTGACGCCCAATCATAATTAATTATACACTAATAACAATAAATAGTGGACTTTTTTCTATGAGAATAAAAAATTTTCGTGAAAATTTTAAATTTTAAATTCAAAATTATGAAAATAAATATAAATTAATAGTAATTTATTTCTACTTGAAGTGAAGAATAGCTTTCCTATTGATTTAATTTTTGGTAACTCCAAAATATGAAGCCTGAGCTTACTTTTCGAAACATTCAATAAAGAACAAAGTCTTTGCATAAAAATAAGCTAATGATGAAAATTAAGTTCACTGTTTCCGGTATTCCAAACATTGATCCATATTTTATTCAGGCATTAAAAATAATGATAAGTTGTGTTTTGAAAGAAAAAAATTAATCGTTCTGTTTCGTGATATTAGAAAATAATAATATATAGCGGTTAAAGACTATGAGATATGAGTAAAACTATAGATATATATAAATTATATGAAATCAGCTCTTATTGATCGAACTTTAAAGTTTAAAATGAATCCTCTTTAAAAACTATATAATTGACTGTTTAATAATATCTGTATTTGAAACTTCGATTATAAGCTTTGATAATATGAAAAATTGCGAAAAAGTGGTTCACTTCAAAAACGTGATTATGTGAGAATACTTTTTCATTTGTTAATTATTTTGTTTTGTTTTTTGCTAACCCATAATTCATCCAAATTTAGGGCCAAAAAGATATTAAACTTATAAGTATTACTTATAAGAATTAAGTTTTAATACTTATGACATCCGGACTAATAAACAGAATAGAAGATAAAACAAAATTTAAGAACAAATTATATTAAAATTAATCAAAAATCTTTGAGATAAAATTTGAAATCTGCTGTTTTAATGCTTTTTTCATAAATCATTGAAATGAGACAAACATTTTTGCATATATTTGATAATTTGAAGTGGTTTTCTGTGTTTTTCCACGCCTTCAGAAAGATTAAACGCTAAACACAATTTGAGATTTGATGAATGGCTTTTTTAAGTAAAAAACATTTAATTTCAAATTTATCATTTGTAGGAAAATAAGCAAACAATTCATGTTAAATATATGTGATTAAGTAGCAGTTTTTCACAAAATAATTATTGTTTTAAATGTGAACCTTTTTTTCTTCTAAATTTTAGGTAAATTTTAAAGAATTGGACGATAATTGTCTTCATTAAGAATATTATATATGAATATTAATTTGACAAGTCTTAAAAAAATATAATTTATAACTATTGATAGCTTGACTCGAGCTCACAGCAAGACAGAGCCTTAAGGGCAGTGTCACTCATGGTTGGCTTATGCTCTTCACTATTTAAGATAGTTTTAAGTGAAATGTGATTTACGTAACAATTAAAGAAAATGATAAATTTGAAATAAATGCTAAATTAATTTTCACAAATCAATGCAAAACAACATAAATTTTGGCCAATTTTTGCCCAATTAAGAAAACTCTCACAACACTTAACAAATTCAATTCTAGGAAAACGAATTCAATGTTCTCACGAATTATTGAAACAAAGTATAATTATATGGATGAGAAAATTAGTCATAAATAATAAAAATTAGAAACTATCACTTTAATTTGAATGACAATTTTGATATCTTCTTCCAATTTGTGCTTTTCTTTATTTGAGAAAAAACAGATGAAATTTTCTTTAAAGAAATTACTTTCGAGTTAAAAAGAATTAATCTTTTCAAGTGTTGACTCTTTATTCTTGACTCAAACATTATCTGATAATTTATTATTACAGTTATTGCTATAATTTATATTCGCAGACAATTTATACGTAAGAAATAAAAGTATAATAATAATTGTTTATTGATTTTTAAATAATCTATTTGTAAATCACTTAAGAATATCTACCGCATAGTTGAACGACAACTAAAGTGTTATAGTCTGCGCCAAATTTATGTTAAGAGACGGCTTTGGAAGTCAGACAAACCGACTTAAGAGTACTTTTCATTCTTAAATAATAATGATTATACCTTCCGGTCATTAGCAATGGTTTCAATAGTTATTTATCATTTAGGACTATAATTAAAGCAAAATATTTAAGCAAAAGTGTAAGAAAAATAAAATAACGGAAAACAGAGATCTTATTCTTTAAACTGTCTCTGACTCATGTCTTAAACAAATTGTTAACGATATTCGTGTCTATATATAAGACAATTTTTTCTATCTATTTATTTTTCTTTGCTTTGCATTATTTGAATCAGAGATAAACATTTATTACGAGCACTTTTATATTTGCGGGAAATTTCGAACATTATTCAATTTTATGACAATAGAAGTATTTAATCACTTGAGCTTTGATCCTAAGATATTACGAGTTGATGAGAAATTCAATATTATACTTAAACGAATTGCTTTACAAACACTATGTCTTCAATTTTTAAAGCTATCGATTGGTTTACTCATACAATATTTTTTCACTATTTCACACATAATCATTAGAATAAACTTTGAGAAGATAAAGAATTTTCAACAATAAATTATACAATGTTTCGTTCAATTAATCAAAAATGAATTGCAAAAATGCTTAACTCAACTAAAAATAATAAACTTACCCTTATTTCGCGTAACTTAACACAAATTCATTGAAGAGTTAACAAACAGAAAAAAATAAGAAAAGAAATTGAGTTCAAAGAGTTTCAAAATAACAGTTACGACTGAAAATTGATAAAAAAAATTTCTAATTTCTTAAAAAATTTCATTGATTAAAATATGTTTTCCTTCAATTTCATTTATGATAAGGAGAGAATATTTATTAATTAAAATACTAGAAAGCAAACAAATACCAGCTTTATTACACTTAGAGTCATGAACCCACTGATAAAAAGTTTATCTTCAATTTGTTTAATTGAACAAAAAAGATAAGTTCATTGAGACAGAAAATCGTGAGAATCAATTGACTTATGAATTTTTGTGGTATCTATTTTAATGAGTATCAATTCTGTTATAGATATTCAATACAATTTGAATTGACAAAATCCAATACTTATTTAGAAACTTTAAAATGCTCTATAAAAAGATGAGTTAATTTCTCGTGAGTAATGTCAACTATAATTAGGTTTATTACTCAAACTTTTTGAATAAATCTCAAAAAGGCCGCAATCGAAAGGAAGTGTCAACTCATCAAATCGCATTCAAAATACAATTTGGGTGTTGTTCACAATGATTCTTAAAAACTAAATTCGTCTAAATATCCAAATTTAAGTTTCTCTACAATGTATTCACGCTTTTTGTCTATTATTTAAATACTGTATTACTATTATTAATGATTCATTCATAAAACATTGATCTGTGGGCAGAAAAGAATCAAATGTTTTCTACCCACACAAAAACTTCTCAAAAGCTTATAAATAATAGTCACATTTTCAAAGCAAAATAATCAAGAAATTGATTTTATCTCATTTTGAAATTAACTTTTCTTAAAGAAACCCAAAATAAACGCAATTTTTTATATTTAACTTATTATTTTCCTTATGAGAATTGACAACCTTTTCATACAGTTTAGAATAGAGTATCAAATTTTAGCAAATTATTCATCCGCCTCCTCTCCAACTCTACTTAAATTATCTCCAACTCCATTATATTTTCAAAATTGAAGCCTTTTTTCTTATAAAATATCAAATTTTAGAACTACCTGCACGTTCACTCTAAATATTGCTTTTTAAAAACTACTCTATTAAACATTGAAATTGACACAAATTATAAGTATTCATCATTCAAAGAATAATAGTTTTATTTATGCTAAAATGGCTTGTGGTCCGGCCGTCCAATTATATGTCCAAAAGAAAGCTCACCAAATACCACATCCATCCTTAGGATTTTGATTCCGTCGGGAAAGTAGTGAAATTAATTTTTGAAAATAATTTTTATAATGGGCCCTTTGGGGAAAAGCACGGACTTTGAAAATTAATTCGACCACTTCACCTCTTCAATAATCGAATGAATTCGGGCTCATTTTGAAGAGTTTTCATCGAAGCTGATTATAAAATTGATAACCTTCCGGTTCTATAATTAGCTTCGATGAAACTCTTCAAAATGAGCCCGAATTCATTCGATTATTGAAGAGGTCAAATTAATTTTCAAAGTCCGTGCTTTTCCCCAAAGGATGGATGTGGTATTTGGTGAGCTTTCTTTTGGACATATAATTGGACGGTGTGGACCACAAGCCATTTTAGCATAAATAAACTATTATTCTTTCAGAACTCCATTCAAACTCCACAATAAAGCTGTTCGAAGCATGAAAAAAGACGAACTGAACCGATCCGCGAACCTCCTATTGCTTTCAGAACCAAATCGAACCGAACCGCGGATCCGGTTCGGTTCGACTCGAACAGCTTTATTTCACAAGCATTTGCCTTCAGCTCTACTCCAACTTCATCAAAAATTTCATTCTCAAATCACCTCCACAAGTGTTCACCTCAACTCCACTCCACTTCCACTCTGTGGAGGTGGAGTTGAATTTTGGTACTTTAGTCTAGAACTATATCTTTTAATAGTGAGTTATTTGTAGAATTTAATGGGAAAATAAGATAAATGTAGAAACGAATGTTCATTAGCTTTCTCTCTTTTCCGTCATAACGTGATTTCGAGTACCTTTACTTTTTGAAAAACAGATTTTATTCCTCGCATAGCAACTAAATGTTAATTATCAAAATTTTTATGGAGGGATGTTTGTAATGATATCTGCCTTTTCAATACCAGACGTTTTGTAAATTTGGGGGCGAGTGAGTGCCAATTCATTGCTTGTTAACAAATTTTAATTAACTCTGACTTAATTATTCCCTTTTGATTAATGGAAAAGAGATTACTGGCATTAGACTTAGAATCAAGTTAGAGTTCATAAGTCAATATAAGTTGACTTCAAATTTTAAAGATTTAGATTTTAAATATAACCCAAAAAGCATTCATAAATGAATAATTCATATAATTTGATAAAATTTCAAAGTCTCGATATAATGAATTTACCTTTGAATATGAGGTTTCAGATAATTTTCGATTCAATCTTAAACATTAAGTCTAGATTTTGTATTTTAATTCATGTTATCGACAAAGAATCATATTTGAAATAGAATTTGATATTTGAGTTTTTTATTGATTGTTAGAAGGATTTGATTAGAAATATTTAAAGTTATCTCATCGTGAAAACTGAGATACTTTTGAAAGAAATGTGAGAAAGGCGTTAGACTTACAAATCTACCTGAGCTTTAATATGTACTGAATATTGATCAGAAACATACAATTTCTATGTAATAATCATCTTTAAAATAACATGTTTTAAAATATACACTTCAATTTTATAAATCAAAATTATAATTTGCCGACATTTATAAAAAATTTCACGTTTCAAGATTGAAAAAAATCCCAATCTCTCTCTCCTATTGAGAGTGAGTTGAGTCATCTATTATTAAATTAGTTTTGTCCATCTTTTACCCAATAATCATATTTTAAATGAATTGAAAAGTAGTGAAAAACTAATAATGAATTAAAATATATTTAATTTAAACAAATAATTCATATATTACTTTCTGTTTTGTTAATGATTTATTTGTTTCATCTGAAAGTA
The DNA here is from genome assembly GCA_034697245.1 of Malaconothrus monodactylus. Taxonomy (NCBI): domain Eukaryota; kingdom Metazoa; phylum Arthropoda; class Arachnida; order Sarcoptiformes; family Malaconothridae; genus Malaconothrus; species Malaconothrus monodactylus. The sequence goes on along the minus strand of JAQIWZ010000061.1, from coordinate 14,998 downwards.
TGGAAAGCGCAACATCTCTTGTGTTAATGTGTTAATCAAAATAACTTAAGGAAAGTCAAATATTTGTCAAATAATACAAGACTTTATTGAAAAATCTTTTTAATACATCTGTCAAAAAAATATGTGTTGTTAACACAAATTCTTATATTTTCTAATGTCAAGAATTTTTTTCAGAGTCCTTATACATGTATGTAATGTACTTAAAATAGTTGATAAAAGTCGTCGACACAAAAATAGGAATGAAAAAACAAAAAATTCTAAATATTAATCTAAACGAATTCTTAACTCAAACGTAAATATAATCTAAACGTAAACATATTTGTTTGATTAGTTCAAAAAGTTCTTTCAAATTAAAATTGGTTTTAAATAATTTTGATATCTCTTAAGTTTAAAAAAAACTTTATGATAAAGTCGGCATCCAAAATAAAATACAAAATCAACAAAACTTTGGTTAAAAAATATCCTTAAACTCTAGATTTTTCGCATTCGGAATTTTGTTATTAAAATATCATTTTCATTAAGATCTATGCAATTCTTGAGTTCTGTATTGTATTCAGTAGTGCTCTTTTCGAAAAAAGAAATTAACTCATGTGCTATACATATGAACGAAGTATTAATAATTTATATGATATAAATACATTATTATTCATATTATAATTGAGAAAAATCGATAATTATTCGGAGCCCATATAGTTTGACGATAAAAAAAATAGCCATTCAATTATTAATGAAATGTATGAATTTTCATTATTTTTATCAACATATCAATAAAGGACAACTTTTTCGACTAAAGATAAAAATAGTAAAGTATGCGTTAAATTAAACTGTATTTTGTTTAATTGAATCAATTTTTTCAAAGTTATTAATTCGTTCGAAAAAATATTATATAATATTGAAGTATTTTTTATTGCAGATGAAGAGAGAGTCACACAATTTTCACCTATTTTTTCAGTTAAGACTTCAAAACTAATTGATTCTCATAATAAGTAAATTTAATTATAAACACTATACGAACACAATGTTTCGTCAATTGAAAAAAGGGATTTATGAGGAAATAGAAAATTACATATAAGAGAAAAATGATTCACCCATCAAAAAGAGAAAAATAATCATTTTCACAACTTTTTCCCACTATAAACAAAATTGATATTAATTAAGTTATTTGTTTTTGACACTTATTCTGTTTGGCTCTATTTAGAATGAATTTCTTTTGCGTCTATCGTTACGTCAATTATTGCTATGATAGGCATCAGTCAAAACGAATATCAACATAACTATATTTAAGCACAAAATGTGTTATAAAAGTAATAAAGAGCTTAATTATAAGGATAAAAACTATTGAATCTCTTATTATAGAATAAATATAAAGATATCTGAGTTCACTTTTCAAATGCTTTGAATAAATTATGAAAATTTTCATAACTATTTTGAACCGAATTCAAAATTAAATTTCAAAAGCTTTAAAACAATAAAAAAAATTCTTCGAAAGGATTTATGACCAGAAAACTTATAACCTTTAAGTCAAATTGTCTCATAAAATGTAAAATATGATAACTTGAATAAAGATATGATCACCTAATTATGACTATCGAGGAAAAGACTTAAAAAGTAGGTAGTGCTTAAGTGCTTCAAATTTTTGAATAACTAAAATAAGATAATCCACAAATTTCTACGCAAAGCAGTGCAAAAGAGACAGAAGTCAAATGAATACGTGATGAATAATAAAATAATTTACTTCATTTAAAAGGTAATAAAATTGCTTTAAAGCTTATTTGAATTGCAAAAAGTGAGTAATAAAATAAGTAATGATTTTTCACATGAGAGAATAATACAAATTTCACTCATATTTACTTATATTTTTGTTTTGAACTCGTTTGCTATCACTTAAAGTACAATAATTTGAATCATTCAAAACAAATAAACACATTTTTAAGTATCAATAAAAAGTTTATTTAGCCATTAAAAAAGTTTATTACAACTCTTTTAATAATTGAATTACTTTTTTGAGATGTCTTTCAACGGTGTTTTAGGTTTAGAATTACTCGCAATTCACACAATATTAAAACAATAGTTTTATTGGTGCGGAAGCTTTTGTATTCAAATGACTCGTACATTCTTTTAAATAAGTGGCTGGACTTCAGGTAATTATAAGAGTTAACAATTATTTTACGAATTAATCTTAAAAAAAGTTCGAATTGTGAAAGCGTTCATTTGTTTGAAAACTTTGAGAAAAGTATATCTCAATGTATAATATAATCGCAATAAAATGTTGGCTACAGTCAAGTTTTAAACGTTCAAACAATTAAAGAGTTTGAAAAATAAACACTCTTTCCATCTAGTATTGGGTAAATTAGTGCACAGTTACAACATTTTAAAGTTACAATTATTCAAATAAATTAAGAAAATTACTTTCAAATAAGATTTACCGGTAGTTAACTTTTTTTCTACTAATTGTTTGAGTTTATGTTTGAACTGAGATTTTTAAAATGCTTAATAAAGTTGAAGACAAATCTGAATTAATTGTTCATTTTTCGGTTTATAAGTTATTTAAAAATTCGATTAACCGTTTGAAAGAAATAGCAAAATATTTGACTTACCATCAAATTATTAAAATCGATAAATATGAAAATTAATTTATCAAACTTTTTCTTAGTGTTTATATCGAAGACCTCATCAAAACTCGAATATATATTCTATATTTTGATTTGAAATTAATATTAATAATAAATTGAAACTTAGGGAAGAAAAAACGCAATTTTATAGTTATATTTGTTTTATATTTATTTAATGAAAACTTGTGAGTTAGTGATTGCTTTAATAACAAGTACTTTTTAAGTAATAAAAAGTAATCATTCATTCAATTATCAATAGTTTCCTATCTCTTGAATGATTTTTTTGTGACTCATCTTCAAAAATAAGTATTAATTGAAATATTAATAACTTAATAATTTTAGTCTATTTTTATGGTTCAACACATTTAACATCAGTTACTCTTTTGTGCCTTAAATTTACTATAATTTTCGATTAAATTGTCTTCAAATCAATTAAAATTTAGAATCCAGACGAGAAAACATTTATGCGAATTGATTTGACGACATAAATATTCATTTGAATAGCAGAAAAAGTATTACAAAACGGGTATTTTATAGCGCTTTTGTTCATTAATAATTTTTAAACAAGATTCAAAATCTTTAAAAATGAAATAATGTGCGAAAAACAGGGAACAAAATCAAAGTCTAGAAAATTAAGTCTAAGACTTATTTTAAAGTCATTAAAAAAAAATCCATAAAAATTTTTGATGAAAACCAAATTTCAATCACTAACGAAATGAAATATTTTTGAAAAATATTTAAAGTAACGAAAAAGGATATGAATAATACCCAAAATGTAATAATTTTTCTTTTATTCAAATCTTGAACTAAATTATTAGTTGACAGATAATTATCGAAATAATAGTAGACGTGAATCAAGAGGGCGGCACAAAAGTGATCGGTATTAAAATGGGAACCATATGACAGTCGGCAGCGTTTCCTTTCTTGCCATTGACCACATTTCCATCAACTGTGACGCAAGCGGTCGCAGCCGCTTCCGCGTTATGAATAGAATTAGTGTTTGTGGTCGAAGACATCGCCGATTGAAGTATTGACGCAGATTTGCCCCGATTTGTAGAATCTATTATTTCTCTGATCTTGAATTCTCGATAATGTAGTCTCTGTTCGAGTAATATTCCGGGCGGTGCCTGTTCTGAAAGCAACTTTTGCTGATATTGTAACCATAATTCCTGTTGTTTTTGATATCCTTGAAGTTCTTCTAATGTCTTCTGTAACGTACTGTTTAGTTGAGAGAATTTGAATAAAATTATGAGTTATTGATTTGAATGGTATTCAAACTAATAATAATCATAAATTTCTTACTCGTGCTGTGCTTTTAAAGCCTTTTCTACTCTGTTATGACAGAGAACAGCATGTCTTCTGAGTTTGGCCTCATCGAAAGTCGGGTCCAACTTTAAAACATTATCGAAACAAATAACTGACTTATTATAATCAGCCATAACCTGAAAACCATTCAAACGATAATTCATTGAACAATATATTCCAATGAATTAAATATAAAATAAATTACAGCATAAATATTTCCGAGTGTGTAGTGAGAAATGGGTGCGTCAGGCATCACATCGATGGCCGCGTGCATCACAATCGCAGCCTCTTCTGAGTTTTTACTCCTGTGCAAAACGTTTCCTAACGATACCATTGGTATGTGTTTGTAACTATGGGAACTCAGATCGAGTGCACGTCTCAGACATTCAACTGATTCTTCAGCGTTGCCGATCGCTCGCCAATAGAATGAGGCCATTGTGTACAAGAGCCACGACGAAGAGTTCTTTCAATTATAGATCAATTTATTTATTTAAACTATTAAAGTAAATCAATTATATTTAATAAAAAGTTCATAAACTCTTTATTTCACTTCATTATAAAGTCATGAAATATTCGATAATGTTTTGAATAAATTTCAGAACGTATTCAACGATTTTCTATAGGTTCAAAAATAAGTCATGTTTTATAGTTTTAAACATGGATTGAGTCAAATTAATGACATTTTTATAGATGAGTTATTCTTTGTATTGTTAAACTAACGAAAAATTGATCGCAAATTTCGATCGCTTTATTTTACCTCAATATCCAATTCAAAAGCTATTATTATAGCTATAATAAGTGACATTAAATATCGTTCGATAGGTATTCATATTTAATGATGTTTTTGACACATTAATGATTAGCTCAATTTTGAATTTTGAATTTTTCTCAAATGCAATATTTGATGTGATAAATAGTTGAAATTCATTAATGATTTATTTTTTATTATAAAATAAATAAATCTAATGATTATCGATTTGGTTGAGTTTCACTTTCCTTTTTACACATTGATATTGAAGTGTACTTTTGATCGTATGTTTCAAATTTCAAGGAATAAGCTATCAATACAATGATTAGATATTTTATGTTTGTTTATCAATGATATGAAAGAATTATTTTAGAGCTAAAGCTTTTGCTTATCTCATAAACTATTTCTGTAAATGACTTGTAATTCTTCTAATGCAGTGAATAACTAATTAATGAACACATTGAAGAAATGTTGATAAAAACTAAAGGAAATAATTTTATAGTTTATAAAAGCGGTTAAAACTTTTCTAATATTATATTACAATAAGTAATAGTATTCAAAGCAATTAATTGTTCTAATGTTGTAATTAATTAAAGCAGAAAAATAATTAATTTATGACAGAAATGAAAGGTTAATAAAAACAAAATCAATTACTTGTTTAAGTGCTTCATAAATAGCGTCTCCAAAGTCTCTGATGTCCTCTAAATTAGTAATAGTCGTGTGAATCTCTCTTTCAGAATCTATTTTCAATGACTTCCTGTGGCGAACAGACTATAAAAATAAAAGTAAAAATCATGAGAAAGGCATTAATTAGAAATTAATGTAAATAAACAAATAAAATACCGGCAAATGTTCGAACGAAGACATACTAAAATCCAATGGCATTATTTGACTGCAATTCGGTTCGTGTTTTTCATGGAGAGGATCGATTGCTACTATTTTAACAAAATTATGTGCACTAAAAACAATAACAAAATTAATTAAATTATGCTAAATATTTTCAAAAGCGAAACTAATCATTGTTTTGATAAATTATTTCGAAATAAATTTTAGGCTTCAATTTGAAACTATAAGTGAAAGAATCCCTACTTTTTCTTCTCATCAGTTCTATAAATATTAATGTGATTAATGGGTTCTTCGACAACATTTTCATCATTAGGTATATAGAAAAGCATAGTTCCCACATAGAGATCATATTGTGTCAACGGTTTGCCCGCTTTTGCACAGTTATGGTTTGTCTGATAGACCAGTTGTTCCACATCTTCTTCGCTATCACCTAAACATTTATTTTAAGATTTAAAATAAAATCTTTGAATTTAAACTTTTGATATCATATGTAAGTTCTTGAACTTAATTACTGTTTTATAAAGTAATTGAAATGAAAACTTAAGTCAAAATCTTAGATCAAATTTAAAATAAATAACTTATTGCTAGAAATATAGACTTGTTTTGAAAGTTATCAATAGTTAAGAGCTTAAGAATATCTAAATCTTTAGACAAGTTAATCATTTGTAAACTTATTTTTGTAGTCAAAGCAACGAAAATAAGTCTTCAAAATTAGTGATCAATAAAATGATTAATTTATAAATAAATAAATAAATAAATTGATTGATTGATTGATTGATACCATTATTAGAATTAGAATCCGATTCGATCTCTTCTTTTTGAGCGATTAACTGGTTTTTAATGGTTGACAACATTTGGGCCCTATTTTCTTGATGTAAAAGTGACATCAAATCGTACGGACGTCTCAATTGAAACACTGAATCATCCTTTCATTCAATACAAATCATTATTTAAATATATTTCTAATTAATTCAATTCATCACAAATACAAAAATGAATCCATAAATAATTGACACAAAACTTATTCAATAAATAAAGACTTCATTTAATCGAAAGATATATCAAATCAAAAAACAATAAACTGATATAAAATTATTTAATTAAAAAAAACTTAATTTTTTCATTAATGTTGAGATTTAAATAATTGATAAGAAAATCTATTCGTAACCCAAAAATTCATAACATATTTAAATATATTTTCAATCGATTATTGATTTAAAACTTAAGGTTTGTTTTGAAAATGAAATACTTTAAAAAAATAATTAAAATAAAAATTGAATTAAATTAAAAATATTGATAATTAATGAATTACTTGAGTGTGAATTTTTCCGTCTTCAGTGACGACCCAATGAGTGGCCGCTTTTGACGCGTGAAATACAATCAATAAATAACTAAATATGAGTCCATTTATGCCAACAATTTTCAATTGTTTCGTATTTTGATTACAATTTGTATTCAATGAAAACATTTTTCAATTAGTTTTGTGTTCAATTAAATAGCGATTAAATCAAACAATTTATGTATTATTTCAAAATCATTTTAATCAATGATTTATCTCTTAGTTATACAAATATTACCAAAATTGTAAATAAGCAAAAATCGTGTTAATCATTGAATGTAAGCATTTATTTAATATTATTATGTCATTGGTTTTCAATTTTAGTTCATTTGATTAAAAAAGTTTTGTGCACTTTTTATTTATACGTTTTAATGATTAAATAATTGAAAACACGTATAAAATAGTATTAAAAATTCAGTGATATTTCAATGATAGTTATCTCGTATTATATTTACCATTGAATTAGTTTTTTTAGAAGTCGTGACGAAAATACAGTCAAACTTTGGTATAAGCTTTTGATTCGTTTCTAAAATATCTTCAATTTTTGGAATAGTTTCAAAAATTAGACAAAATATTAAATTCAGAGTATTTCTCAATTTTTAAATTTGATTTTAATTCAATTGATTGAGTTCTAAGGCTTTAAATTAAATATTTTTCTCCTATTTTATTGAAATAAATGTGTTTGAAATATTTCTCATAAATCGCAATCATTTTTACTATAAATTACGTCAAATAAATTTTCTCAACAAAACAGTTAAACGATAAGAATATTGATATCAATCAACAAAAGGGGAAATTTTGATCATTTTTATCAAAACATATTTTTTGTAATAAAATATCTAAAGTTTGGTTTTGTTAAGAATTTTTAGCCATAAAACTATTTTTCAAAAGAATATTCGACATAAATATCAAACAATTCTATTGTTAATTAATATTTTATAATTAAAAAAGTTTAACCTTTAAGTCAAAAACTTATTTTTGAACTAATTGTAAATCATTTTTGATTAAGACTCTCTATTCATAGCAACCGTTGCCTTACAAATGAAGAACACAAACAAACTTTTATGATTTGAGCAAATCTTGGACTTTAAACAAAAGTCATTGCATTTAAATTTCTGCGAGGAATACACTTAAAATAGTATCAAATCATCGAATAGCAGTTAATCTGTTTAGAAATAAATAGAAATTTTCCATTAATTGATTGACTATAAGATTGAATGTAAACCAAATGATAGCGCCATTAGTGTTGAGCGTCAACAGTGTTTGAACCAACGCTTCAATCAATCTATTCATTCATTCATTCATTCATTTGAATAATAATTAAAATTGAAAATTAATTTAAAACTAAACAAAAACAGATCATTAGCGATGGCGTCTTCACAACCCCGACAGAACTTTTCGGCCGAAGTGGAGGCCGGGATTAATAAACAGATCAATTTAGAGCTATACGCGTCTTATGTCTACTTATCAATGGTTTGGAGAATATTTTATATCAATTTATTTATATCAATATTTTTTGTTTACTTTTGGTCTCAACTTGTTTTTGATGTTTATTAAGAAATGCGCACTTTTTTCGGCTTTGGTTTCAGTTTTGAATTCAAAATTTTGGTCAAAACTTAACTAAAGTGTTGACTAATTTTTAAGCAATTGTTTTGTTAATCAATTGGTTTATATTTTGATTGATATTTAACTTCATTTAAAATCAAATTAAACTCTAAGTTATTTTAATCATCGATTAAATGATTAAATATTTTATGATTTATTTATTTTAATGACTTATTTCTCAAATCCTTCGTTTCTTTTGCTTTTTCTCAATTAATTTGAATAGAAAATCAAATTTGATTGTTTTCAATAACTAATTACTAGAGATTTCACATTATATAGCAATTCAACGACTGGTTTATCGAAAAATTTTAACAGTTTTTGTGATTTTTGAACAAAAAAAATATTTAAACGACACAAATATTTTCTATATTTCAAGGCTTTAAAGCATTTGAAAGAAATAAATTCTTAGGAATATTTTTCTTATCTTAAACTTTGGTGTCAAAGAGAGCAATAGTTGAGGTCAACTTTGATGGAAACAGTGGAAAAACACATTAACTAGTTTTGAAAGTTTTGATAATAATCTCAAGTCGTTTCTTCCTTCCACTCATAGACTCTCTCTTTTAGTGTAAAGTTTGTACAAAAATAAAAATTGAAATAATTTTTTCCTTATATTTTTAGGCCTATTATTTCGATAGAGACGATGTCGCACTTCCAGGATTTTATAAATTTTTTAAGAAACAATCGGATGAAGAGCGAGAACACGCGTCAAAATTCATGAAATATCAGAACAAGAGAGGCGGACGTATTGTTTTGCAAAACATAAATGTAATTTCGATTATTTTTCTCAATATATTTCACATTTTCTTTTCAATAGTCAGTTAAATATAACAAATTAAAAACCATAACAATTTAGTACTATTTTTTTGTTTAAATTCTTGAAGGCCTTCACAAGCGCTTTAACTTTTTTTTACTTACATTAAAGAGATTTTGCTTTAACTCAAAGAATTAAATGCTATTCAATTTTATGCCTAAAGTAATAATTAAGTAAAAAACTATTGAATTGATTAAAACTTTATCCTTGTTTTATGCTTTTGCAATATTTTAAAAACTTTTATTTATAAAAAGTTTAAAATGACCTCTAATTTTGATTAAATACCTGTCAAAATAGTTTATCGTTTTGATTCTGCGTATTATTCGATTATGTTTTTGTTAATCTCAAAGAATAATTTTTACTTAATGAACAACTCTTTAGGGAAATAACAAATTTCAATATCGTTTTGATATCACTCTTTGAAATCTAATGTAATTTCCGCATCAATTAATTTGCTATTTATTAGCAATTATTAAATGTGTTGTTTTTATGACTAATACTTTATATACGAACAACGTTTTTAATCCATTTTCCCTTTGATTTGATGAATGATTTCATAAAGGATGTGATAATATTTGTTAATTAACCGGTAGTTTTTTTTCCATAAGTTTAAGACTAAATTTTATTTATCATATTTTAATTTTATAATTAAATTAAATGAATAGAAGCCAAGTTTGGACGACTGGGGCTCTGGTATCGACGCAATGCAAGCGGCGCTTCAATTGGAGAAAACAGTCAATCAATCACTGCTCGATTTGCATAAATTGGCCGCTAATCATAACGACCCTCAGGTTCTTAAACAAATTGGACAAATATTTATTACTTTATTTATTGATTTAATTATTTAATTTTGTTATTTAGATGAATGATTTTCTGGAAACTGAATTCCTTCTAGAACAGGTCGAGTCAATCAAACAATTTTCTGATTATGTAACAAACTTGAAACGCGTCGGTTCAGGACTTGGAGAGTATATGTTCGATAAGGAAACACTTAAAGGAGCCTCTGATTAATGGTTCAAATTTTCTGATGGTTTTTGGTTTCAAATTTAGATTTTCTTCGAAAAAATCTCTTCTAAACTCTACTTTTTTTTGCATTTAAAAGGTTATGATATTCTCAAATTTGATAGAAGTTTTCATTTAATAGAATCTATAATTGCGTTACTCTTTTCAATGTGTCTTATTTTGAATTATTATTTGAATTGATGATTATTATGAACACAAGTGTCGTATTATTACACTTGTGTTAATTTGAAAATGATTTTACTTAATATTAACATTTAGTTGATTTTCGCAATCATTAGCTTTACTTTTGTGCCATAAATATATTTAGCGTATTATAGCTTTGAGTTTTGTTTTTGTTTTTCTTATTTCGATTTATTAAGAAAAATGTTATTTATATAGCATTTAATTTTGTGTAATTTTTCACTACAATCAATAAAGGATTTATTCAAATCGAAATTAATTCGTAACTTATGTTTTAATTACATTCGGGATTGAAGTCAATCATCGATTAGAACAAAATCTTCTGATATTTCAACTTGTTTTAAAATAAAAATTGATAACTTTTACAAAACAAAATTCTACTCAAAACCCTACGAAAAAATTTAAAAGAGTTGATAAAACATTTTGTTAAAACTAAGGAAGAAATATATAGATTGTGAGCGTTTTTCTTATGAAAAGTAGAAAACACGCAATCAATCCATACATCACTTCATTTAGTTTACATGTGAATCATTTTTCTATAAATACAAATTCCAAAGTTTAATTATTGAATTTCTGGAAACAAAACTGAGAAAAGAAGTTTCAATTTAACTTTAGTCTAAATATAGTTTATCTAACTTTAGTCTCTTATAGTTTTTCAGATAAATTTTATAATCATATCATACCTTTTCTAGCATTTGATTAATGATAAGAATTTAATGCAATATTTTTCATAATTATGGAATTGCGTTGAATTTAAGTTTTTAAACGAAAATTAACATTAAAAAAACTATCTTTACTATAAAGCTGAAAAACACGAATATTTAAATGACATGAAACTCATTATTCGCTTGTTTTGAATGAGTCAAATTTTGAAACACTCATAACACTCGTAATTGTATCCAATCATATGATACAGTAAAATAACAATATATAAATATTAGTCAATATAATAACTTATTATTAATAACTTCTATTACTAACTCGATTCGTATTCATAACTTTCTGTACAGGATTTAAGCTTATTTTGAAAAAGGAAACAAAACTATAAACTATAACTCCTTCCTATATTTTCTTTATAATGAATTGCATAATAATCAACAAATTTCCGAAAATATCTCTCAATAGATGAACTGTAACCTTAAGAACTTTTCGTGAATTCAAATTGATGTAAAATATTTACTTTTAAGAATTTTTATTACTTGATAAACATCACTTTTAAATGCTATAATTGGCAATTGAAATCAGTTGACACAACCAACAAATTCCTCGAATCAATCAAAAGGCGGAATCTAATAACATAAATATACTTTGAAGCTTATGAAAGGGCGAACAATAATATGTATCAATAATTTTCTCAATTAAAAATCTAACATTTATTTTACTTTAACTTTACGCTAAGTTATTTATAAAGAGTTATCTATATTTAATTATGAATATTTTAATTAAGAAAGTTTATGAAAAATATAAATCGTCAATTCATAAATAGTATTTGAATGATAGTTGAAATATTGTTTGTGCGAAACTTTATTTTACTTATAAATTAATTACGAGTTTGTCCATCAGGAACGGGAAACACTTTGATGTCATTAACTGGACTGAATTCTGAATTAAAATCTCGATTCAATTGAATATTTGGATTATATTCAGAACATTCATTTTGATGTTTTTGATAACAGTGTCCAAAATAGTTTTGAAAATAAGAACAATTTTTTTGCTCATTAATTATTGTTGTTGTCAATTGGCTTTCATTATGAGGCATATACTCATCGTTATTAACATTATAATTATTATTTATTTGAATTTGATTGCATTCATTGCTTTGAAGACAGTTCTGATTCGCTAAACGCATAATTCCACTGATTTGTTGGACTCTTCTCTTTCTTTTTCTGATCCAATCTTTTCTCAAAGATATTGGTCTTAATACAGAATAGAGATAAAAAGTTTGAAACTAATCTAGACTTTAACTACCGGAAGATTCAAAAAAATTTTTTTTTGTTGAAAAAATAACATAATTTGCTTACCTTTTAATCCCATTTAACCTGAAATATAGTCCGCAAGCATTACAAATACTTTCTCCTTCAGTATTCCTTCTCCACATTGAAGTAGTTCTTGTCCCGCAATTAGCACAATTTAAGTTCATTTTTCGCGCGGATGACAACAATTTTCTCATATTTGGCAAAAAGGGTCGATGAAAGCCATTAACTCTATAATAAATACCACAAGCATTACACAAGTCGTGATCATTAAATTTTCTCCACAACGGAGTATCAGTTACTCCACAATTAGCGCATTCTTTATATTCTCCAAAATTCTGACTATCAATTGATTCTAATTCCTGGCTATTATTCATTATGGACTTATTCTTACAATAAATTCTTAATCAAGTTTATGAAGTTAATGAAAGTTCAAACTCAGAGTAAAAATATTTTAGCTCTAATTTTTATATAAATTTTACAATAATTATTAGTCTCTTAAGGATGAAGAAGGGTTGGACTCGTCATTAATTAATCGTATAAATGTGTGCCTTCACTAATTATGTTACCATACAATGAGCTATAAAAATTAGCAGCAAAAGGAAAAATATTGATAAGAAATTGCATTTTTCAGAAAATTATTATATCTTTTTAGTTTTTCTAGTGTTTAGCTCTTAATTATTGAGTTTAATTAAAAAGTTTGAATGCATTGTTTCCTTAAATTTTAATTTTTATTACTTAAGAGTTAGTGGAGTTTATGAGCCATACTGTGATTATTTAAAACATATTAAGGAACAAAACTTTGACCTATTACTAAAAGTGCTATAAACTTAAATAGGGTGCAAAAATAATTTGGCACTTCCAAATTTTATTAATATTGTTTGTTTAAGAATAGATCAAAACAATAAACCTATTTATTTGAATCAATAATTTTTTAGAGAAACACAAACCGTGAAATTTAAATCTATTCATAGGTTTGGAAAAACTTAAATTAAAATTTAGGTCTACTCAAAACCTTTATGCAGAAAAGACGTTATGCACTTTTTTGCAAGATCTTCAGCTCTTTTATATTATAATGTTTTTGGTGTGCAATTGAAAAGATAAGAACAATAATTTAGATTAACTTTATTAAGTTATGAGAAAGATTCAAAAGTTTTTGTGCAAAAGTGTTGCATCATTTGTCGAAACATAACTTATCTGTTTTCTACTTTAAATTTAGATAAAGGAAAGATATGAAGGAATAAAATATTAAATAAAGCATTAAATTAATCTCCAAATATATAGGGCTTAGAATATATTGTGATTCATTTTTATCTTAATTCAAACTTATTTTTAAAAAAGCTCTAATCCTTAAATTGACTTTTGTTTTTCTTTTAGATCTAAAATAAAGATATTTTTTAGGAAGAAAGTAAAATAACAATTAAATAAGAATTTACTTATTTTTGTTATCAGGAAATCAAAAGTTGTTTTAAAAAAGAACTGAAATCAAAGTTATCACAAACGGTCTTCTCTGAAAAAGTAAACTTTAAATGAAAAGTAGGTTTAGACTCTGCAAAAATTTGATGAATGAGGCAAACTTTAAATCCTAATTTTAGTATTAATTTTCGCTTTCAAATTATTTTATGCTCTTTATGAAAGTCGTGACACACACAATGAAATTCAGTTTTTTTTCTCGAAAAATGTCATCAACAATAAAATGAATGAACACTTTTGAAGCACCAGTTCATTAAACTTTATTCTTTTGTCGAAATCTTTTCGAAAGTATTTATTTGATTGAAATCAAATGTTGCACAAAGAAGTTTTTTTTAATAATAAATGTTATCAATTCTAACATTTAGACAAAGAAAAAAAATTAATAAATAAATGAAGTAAAATTAATCAAAATTTATCTACAAAAATAGAAAGACTAGAAAAACTTGTTCTTAATTGAATAAAATTTCTTTCGAGCCTCTTTTCAACTCAAGTAACTGGAAAGTTATGATTAACTCTTCTCTTCTCGTAATTGATTTTTATGATTTTAAAGTTCAATATTTATCGATTTTAAAGTTTTATAAAAAAAAAGTTCATTTACTTCATTAAGAAAGTGGCACTTATTTTCTAAGGAAGAAAATTTTTATTATTAAAAATTTGAATCTAAAAATTATAACTAAAAATTTGTCTTCAATTGATAAAGATGTTCCTTAAACTAAATTTGTTAGTAGTGATCGTCACCCAATTTACAGATATTACAGCGCTTCTCAATAGTTATCCACTTATTCTAACGCCTTATATAGAAACTCAACGTTTTCATGAGTTGAGAAGATTGAGTTCTGTTCAATATTTGCCAAATGCTCCAAAATTCGAGAGTTATTCGGGATATCTAACTGTCAATAAGCAATTCAATAGCAATTTATTTTTCTGGTTTTTTCCAGCGCTGGTGAGTCAATGCAATAATTTGAAGTTTAGATATTTTTTTCAATTTTCTTAAATTTATAAAATCTTTTTTCAAAAACTTTGGAAACAAATAAAAATTGCATTCAGAAAAATGCAGAATCAGCTCCAGTAGTGCTATGGCTT